>JADLZL010007173.1:0-110036 GCA_015844335.1 Chrysopogon serrulatus
ACCACAATTTCATCCGGTACATATAAAGGTAGCTTGTCTCGGCAAAACTTAGTTTAAACAAAAGTAACACGGAACCAATACATAGCATCTGTTCACAAAGCTCAAAGTAATCAACTGTCTTAGCATTGCCCTTATCATAAGATAGAAACCTAGCTAGGACCCGATCAAACTGCCCAATCAAGGACGCTGTTGGGACCTTAGACCTCAGGTGCCAAGACCGGAGGGCGCAGCTCATCCTCATCCTTCGGGTTATGGATGGTCACCAGGTCAGGGAAGAGGGGTGATCGGGCCAACCTTGCCCTTCGGGTCCCAGTCAAGCATGATCTTCACCTTGATACCCAGAACACCCTACAGGACAGAAACAGTGTGTTGAGAAGTTACATATGAACCAAGTGTAAAATTAAGTGCCTGCTCAGAAGATAAACAAACACTACAAAGAGATTACAGCAAAACAAACCTGTCTGAGAAGGACGTGTCTCACAGCCGAGTCAATGTACTCGTTAACTGGCTGACCAGATGAGATCATGTAGCCATCCTTGAATTTCATGGACTTGGCTCTTTGGGCCCTGAGCTTGCCACTCACAATAACCTGTATTGCAATAAATTATGTTGTTGAGATACACATACCAATCAACTGAGAATCAGCATATCATCATAGAAGCACATAGGAAAACTCACCTCACAACCCTTGGCACCACTCTCCATAACAAAGCGAAGAACACCATAGCAAGCCCTGCCAGAAGCAAGAATGTTAATAAGGAGAACTAGACTAACTGTAATACTTGGCAAGGTAAAAATCTAGGGAGCATTTTGAAATCAAGAACAAAAAATTAGTGATATGCCCAATGATCAATGACGCTACATGACGCACAACATTTTATCATCCAAACAAGAAAAATATATTAGCGAAGGCACAAACTGGTACAATGGATTGAAAGGCAAACAGAAGAAAAATCCTGAGCCTGAGTACTATTCATGTCAATAATGTGAGATAGAATTAGTAGACAAACAGCAGAAAGATTGTTCATCTGTGGATCTATCACTCAACGGTTGTCTGGCCGCCGCTGCCACAAGAGCAGCATTTCATCTATGCACCAGCTTAAGTCCCACAATCATAACAGATGGCAGGCAAAAATAAATATAGGTGCCAAAAATAGAAGAATTGTATTGGAAACTTTGACATAACTAGTGAATGAACAAGAGATTGTGTAAGTGTGCCTAGCAAAAACCATTGAACCATGAAATTACTTGTCATGGCACAGTTACTATAAAAAAAGGACTATTGAGGCCAATGAAATTACAATACTGATATCTAGTCTAATAGTCAATAGTCAATGGGACTTGAGAAATGTGAGACAGATTTAGTAGACAAACAACATGATAGTAGTCATTTATCTGTGGATCTGTCTCAACGGTTGTCTGGCCGCCGCTGCCTCAAGAGCAGCATTTCCTTTCTGCACCAGTACAATATCCCACCAACAAGGACTGAAGGCAGAACATAAATCACAGGTGCAAGCATTCTAACCCCTCACAAATGTCTTGACTTAGTGTAACTCGAAATTCTTCTAACCAGCATATAAGCAGATTCTAGGTATCCCAATAATTCCAAATTTTGGGGTCTTCGCTAACCACAAAATCATTTTGCACAGCTATAAGTACCAACTACATACAATTGAACGCACAGACGTCTACAAATTATCAGCATCTAGCAACCACATCAAAATCAGCAAATCACACAGCTAGTGGGTACCAAGGAGTGGGGTCTTATCATGTTATACCTCCGGACGGCAAGGCCTCCGAGGAGCTTGTAGCGGAGGGACTCAGCCTGCGCGATGGCGCAGAGGCCGCGGTTGACGACCTTCTCGGCGTAGAGCTCGACGCCATTCTCGGGGAAGTTGAACCTCTTCTGGACGACGGAGGTCAGCTCCCTGATCCTGCGGCCCTTCTCGCCGAGCACGTTCTGCGTGCGCGTGGCGCGGATGATGATCTCCGTGCGCATCGGCGTGACGCGCACCTCCACGCCGGAGTAGCCGTCCTCGGCCAGCTCCCGCGTCAGCATCTCGTTGAGCTCGGCGTAGAACACACCGTCGCTGACGAACTGCGCACACGAGCACCGCGGTCATAACTCAGATCCATCGATGAAGGGGGGATTTCGGCAGGGGAGCGCTACGGTTAGGAGGAGCTCGCGTACCTTCTTCTTCTTGCTGATCTGGGTCGCCATGGTTGACGGAGGAAGATGGGGAGCTCGCTCCGGCGGCGGCGGCGAGCGGGCGAGAGCGCTAGGGTTTTGGGCGAGTGGGTCGGGAGGGGAATGGCGGCGCGAGAGGAGCGGGCGAAGAGGAAGGACGCAATTTATAGGTGTGGCACCAGGGTAGGGTTTGGATGCGCCATCTGGCTGGGAGAGGCGAGCGGAGAGCGATCAGTGGGCCCTTGAGGCCCATTTGTAGATACTGGGTCGTAAGGCCCATCATAATGACTTTTACTATTTTAGCCCAACTAGGGTGGGGTTCCTTATGAGTCCTGACAAGTGGGACCCGGATGAAACCAAATTACCAACCACAACCCTTTCGTCAAATTTTGAAAGGGTACGGGAGGAAAATTAAATTTTGGGGAAATTATCGAACATCTCGCTCGCTGGTGAGTCGCCGTCTGCCCAATACCCACCATTCCCCACCAACGGCCGGCCGCCGCGGCGGAGCGGAGCAGAGCAGAGCAGCCATGGCGTCGAAGCAGATGGAGGAGATCCAGCGGAAGCTGTCCCTGCTGGAGTACCCGCGGGCGAACGCCCCCGCGCAATCCTTACTCTTCGCCGGCGTCGAGCGCTACCGCCTCCTCGAGTGGCTCTTCTTCCGGTACGCGGCCGCATTTCCTTCCCTCTCCGCTCCTCCTGCTGTCCGGGAGCTGTGATCTCGCTGCTGGGTTTGGCCTACGATTTTTGGGATTCGGGGTTGGGAACTGACGGTCTACTCGTTTGGTGTGCGTGCGTTCCGGAGGCTCCTAGGCGACAGATCGCCCTTCACGCAGCAGAACTGGCAGGGGGATAGCCTGGACCGCGACGAGGAGAACAGCAGGATCCAACGTAAGGTTTTGGTTTCTTCATTAGGCAAAAATGCTTTCCATTCCCCCTTAGATCGCGCGTGGTGCTGACGGTGGCCTGTGGTTCTGCAGACCTGGCGGAGATAGCTAACTTCCTGGGCATCACACCTTCGGTGGACACCGAAGCGATTCAGGTGAGAAATGGCTGATCTTTTGTGTTACATGTGTTACATTTGCTGGACTTTATGCTGCTACTGTCATGCAATGTGTCTAGCATGGCACAATTGCAAACTGCGTGAGATATATGGTGTTTCATCTTTTGTCAGTTCATAACTGTTGTTATTGCAGGGTCGAGGCAGCTATGAGGAGCGAGTGGAACTGCTCCATCTTATTGTCGACCTAGTGGAAGCTAGTTGCTATGCTGACAATCCAGAGTGGAGGTTGGGTTTACACACGTTTATTTGTATCTGAAATAAAATGTGCCTGCTATGTTGATTGTTGATTATACAGGAGATATTATACATAAACCTTGGGTAGCTTGTGACAAAGCTTTCTTCGAACATTGTAATATATATGGTGCCAAATGAAATCTTTTTACATAGAAAAGTATTGTGTTAGTTTGCATATAAGGGTACCTAAAATGATGTACTGAGAACAATTGTACTGTTGTAGTGTTGATAAGCAATTGGAGAAGGATGTGCAACTCGTAGATTCGATTGCTGAGAAACAAGCCCAAATTTTTTCGGAGGAGTGCAAACTTTTCCCTGCAGATGTTCAAATACAATCAATTTACCCCTTGTAAGTACTTCCAATTTAAATCCTTGCCAATTGTACTGTTTCGGTGCTTCATTTGCCTGCAGAATCGCTCCAATGGTCTGAATCTTTGTGGAGGCCCTGTGATCCTCAAATAACAGAATTGGTCAATCACCTCAAATTTTCTAATATATAAGTTCAATTCTCATTTCGTAGGCCTGACATCGCTGAACTAGAGTTAAAGCTCTCAGAGTATACCAAAAAGATGTCCAATCTGCAGCAGATGGTTCAGGAGTTAGCATCAAAGGTATAATCTTCAACATCACTTCTCCCAGTTAATGTTGGTTTATGTTTGAATGGAAACTTGGACAAACTTTTTCTGGACTAGCTTCACAGTTTTCTTCCTTTTGAATTTTATAAAGCTTGTGCATTAATTATCAAAGGCAGAGCCAACACCTCTTGTTCGTTTCTTCACACCCCAACCTGCATGCTAAAGTTTTTGTTGGATATTTTCACCATTGTATGTTATCTTTCAGAGCATATGGCCATTTAGCTTAATTTGATATTGAATAATTTTCTGATACACTATGGTTTTTTCTTTTTTTGTTGCGTATATGATGTTGTTTATTCTTCTTCCCTTAGTAATCAGTATCATGCAATTTTAAGTTAACTGTGCAGTTGCTTGTGACAGTATGATTATAATCCAAATGAAGACTATGCTGAGACTGAGTTGAAGTTGAGGGAACACTTGCAATCATTTTTGGAAACGGTTAAATCCTTCAATACAATATATACTAAGGTGAATATCTTATGCAACAATTGCTGTTTTCCCCATAGCTTGTTTATATAAACTGGATAAGTATGCTTAGCATATCTTTTCTGTTGGTGATTCACTGATTATTAATTTGAAGTGCTGAATATTTGTATAATAAATGTGATTTGAATTATCATAATATAGGAAATCCATCCTTGGACCCACATGATGGAAGTGCCACAATTGCATGGCTTTGGTCCAGCTGCTAACCGCCTCTTGGAGGCATACAATACCCTTTTGAAGGTAATTTTGGACTATTCACTTTACTAATTGGTCATATTGTTCATTTCTTGGTGCTTTACTACCACTGACCTGCATATATTGTAACATGGTTAACCCAAGGACAGTATAATTTGACCTGCTTTGAATAATTACAGCTTCTGTGCAGTTATGGAGCATTGATCACCATATCTCTACAAACGATCTGTCTTGAAATACCATTTCTTGAAATTGCATGATCTGTGTCATTCTGCTTCATCTTGGCAATACCATATCTCTTACCATTAGTGAGAATCTTCTTAGGATCCTTCATTCCATGCTCTCTCCAATTAGATACCACACTGTGTTTTGTCTTGTGGATGCTTGTTTCTAACTTACAGAACATGCTTTTTGATCTGGTTATTTATCCGTGACTGCAGTTCCTGGGAAATCTGAGGAGCCTCCGAGATTCATACACTGCAATGGCTGCTGGCTCACTGTCGGCTTCTAATGAGCCTTCATCCGTGACCAAGATTATTTCAGACTGCGAATCTGCACTGACCTTCTTGAATCACAGCCTTTCCATCCTTTCAACTTCCGTGGCACGTGAGCAGGGGGAAACGCTATGATTTTACAGATACCAAGATACAGTTTCGGTTAAACTTATGAATGCAAGCTTGTAGTGATTCAATTGTTTGCTTCCTATAAAAAAAGATTCAGTTGTTTCCATTTTGGTTTCAACTGATGCATGTAGTAAAGCTTTCGCTCTCTTGCGAGTCTAGTTTGTAACATTTACTAACTTGATAAGTTGTCTCTAGAGTTGTTTTCGAGTTTGTGCTGTTCCTGTATATGTATGCACTTTTATCCTTGATAAGTTCTTGTTGACAGCAAAGGGAGGTAAGAGAGGTTGCATTGGAGTTTGGGAATGAAATATAAACAAAACAGAATCAAATTTGAGATATTTTGGGGAAAAAAAATCAAAGATAATCGGAGAAGACTGGTTTTACTATTCATGGGCTGAAAACAGGCCAAATCGGCCAATACCGATTTCTCTAGACCGACAGCTAGATCCTGCGCAAACTAGTCCAGGCTGGTTTTGAAAACTGGCCTGAAGCGGTTTTGTCTATCCGAGTCTAGATCAATCAGAACTTGATGCAAACTCCTTCGATCTTGTGAAAAATTTGCAAATTGTGTTTGATAAAGGTTATTAGGATAAAATCATCCCCTTTATATTATAAACACAGCCAGTTGGGGTTAATCCGACACAATCAATCCAAAGTCTATTTACTACTTCCTCTATCCCAAACCATAAGACGTTTGATTTTTTTTCACTCTAAGTTTGATCACTCATCTTATTTAAAAAATTTGTGCAAAAAGTTAAATTTGAGTCATTCTTCAAGAACTTCTATTAATAAAGCAAACCACGGCAAAAGAAGCAATGTTTTGCAAAAATTTTGAATAACTTGGTGTAATAAATTGGGATGGTGGAAGCATTACTTTCTTCTGCCTTTAGTTTTTCTATCCTTTTAGTTGTCCATCATCTCTCTTGACAAGATTCGTTGTTTTCTAGATAGCCTTATCAATCCTAGACCTTGCTATGCTCCTCCTCGACAGGTCTTCCATGAAGGTGTTCATGGGTTTTTTGGGCAAAGAACGAGCGTAAGGTCTGCACGCCCACCCTACGGGTCAACATTGCTATTTTTACTGCTTTCTGTTGCATGCTAGGTGTGCAGCCTTGATAAGCTAATCCGTGCTAGTATGTGATTGAATTTCACACCAACAGTTTTATTATTGACCAAATCTTTGGGGTTTTAATCTAACTCCATAGATTGTATTTCTGGTGATATTTACTTTGTCGAGGAACACTCGAAACATAATATTTGCGGTTGTTCAAGATTTTAAGGCAACTAGTATTTGTCTCAGTCATAAGCATAGTAAATAAATCCAACGTTTCAAGCAATGGTTTTCATCTAATATAGTAATATGTCATGCGTTGGTCAAGGTAGAGTTAGCAAAACTTGATCACCAAGCTATGGTTTTGGTCAACTTTGGTCTCCAAAATGCACTATATTATATTACAGTACGGAATAGCTTTAAGCTTTTTTTTTACATGCTCAAAATAAAACAATCTTGATTTTTTTAATCTCCCACGGACTCTTTAATTCATTACTAGGTAGTTAAAGATATTCACCTTCTATAATTCGAATTTCTCGCTAGTTAAAGATAGAAAACGAGAATGGCCTCTAGATTGCAAACAAGATAAAAGCTATTGGAGAATAAAAAGATATATAAAGCGATTTCTATGCAAACGACTTAAATAATAATTTAGAGAGTGAGTTTTAGAAAGACTTAGAGATCTCAAAATAAAAAAACTTAAATTTTTTAATTTAGCAGAATAGAAAACCAGCTCAACCAAACAACTCTGGAATACTTATAGCTTTGGTATAGGAATTTTCGGTTCCAGAAAAATACAAATTCCTCCTAGATAGAGGCAGCATTCGTTTCTCTATTTTTGGCTGGTCTTCCAGCCGCTGCATAGCAGCCAATCAGCCGAGAGCAGCCCCTCCAGACCAGTGAACAGGCCATCAGTTAGGACAATGTGGGTCTGTTGGTTTTTGGCCTATGGTCTTTCCATCCGGCCATAAAATTCTAGGTGTTTACAACACTGTCACCATGGTTACGGGGTCTTTACATATTTCCATCCGGAAATATAAATAACAGATTAAGATAGAGTTTACAACACTGTCACTTAAAATGGTTACCTTTTTTTGACTTTTTTGAAGACTGTATTTGAGCATTCGTCTTATTTAAAAATTTTATATAAATATCATATATCTTGTTATGAATTATTTTATTATTAAAGATATTTTGATAATAATTTATTTATTTTAAATTTTTAAAATTTTTAAATAAGATGAATAGTTAAACGCAGTCTTTTAAAAATCAAAGAAGGTAGGTTATTTTTAAGACGGAAGGAGTACATAATTAACCCAAATAAGGTTGTTTTAAGGCATCCAGTGTCATGGGTGTGTTTGTGCAAGAATGTGCTACAGTGGGACTGGGAGGGATACTAGAGAGAGAGGGTGGTACACTACTGTACTAGTGCACATGGCAGGGGCCGCGACCCGCGCGGCTGCGAGTTGCGACACGACGCATTTCGGCACACTCCAGCTGGGAGTAAATACTGTACTACTAGTAGATCTTGATCTGACCCGGTGGGCCCGATGGATGGTGGATGCCAGCCAGGCCGCCTCCATCCGCCGTCCGTCGCCTCCATCCGACGGCCCTCCCGCCGCGCCGGCCCACGCCGCCCCTGACGCGCCAGCCCAATCATTTCACATCTGGCTCTCGCAGGTCGGTCGCAGAGCAGCCGGCCCCCCCTTCGTCCTCGCAGTCGCTCGCTGCGTGCGCCAAAAGCAGCAGCAGCAGGTCCAGCCGTCGCCGTCCTCTCCACTCTCCACCACTGCTCCGCCCGCCGCGCGCCGGATCGAGGGAGGGCAGGCAGGCAGGCGGAGGAGGAGGGATGAGTCTCTTCGGGCTTGGACGGTGAGCGCTCCCGCGATCTCGATCGGACACACGCTACTACTCCTTCGCTCTGCTCCCTTTCCTCGTCCCTGCTGCTACCTGGCTTGCGCCCCGTGGGTTCGGGACGGCCGGATCCAGCCAGCTGCTGCCGGGATTGAGATCTCGCGGGCAGGCGGGTTTGGGGGATCGGGGAATTCCCCTGCTCGATCCGCCGCTGCTCGAGCTGGATGGGTCGGTGCGGCCTTCTTCTGACGGCCCTAAATAGTATTCTGCGTTCAGCAGTCACGGTTGCTCCGCCACGCTAGTGCCACTGTGGGGGAGTTACGCAACATCAGATCATGCTGAGCTGAGTTGGGCGCGCGCAGCCATCTGCTTGCGTTACGCGTTGTGGAGGAATTCTGCTGGTTTTAGCTCCTGACGCAGCAATCGTCCTGATCAGTGGCTTTTGTTCTTCTCGCAGGAACCAGAAGACATTCCGCCCCAAGAAGAGCGCTCCATCAGGCAGCAAGGTAAGAATTTCGGCTTCCCAGTTCCCTCCTTAAGTACTACTAGTTATTAGGTACCAGCAACAACTGCCTGCACCTGCGCCATTGTTTGGCATGCACAGGGCATTTCATGTGTGGCGGCTGTTGCCTTGATGCTCTGGACAATCAATGAAAATTTGATGTGTCCAGGTGATCATGCATCAGAGCCTGGATAAGCCTGACTGAATGTGCGAGCAATGTATCAAGGTGTCAATCTTGTTGCAATCTCTAGTGATTCCTTTGGCCATGCTACATCCAGGATTTTAATCGGGAACGTATCTAGTGCAAACTAACTTACCATGAAAACCCGTGCAAACCATGGTAAAAAAGTCGTTTAAATTCACCAAAAAAATCACACATGTAGATGATATGATGATACACAACCTTGTAAAATATCTTATCTAAACTCGATTTCGTTTGTGAGATATAAAAATAATAAATTTCAAGCCAGAAAACTGTCCAGATGATTTGGTAGAAATTTGTTATTTTTATATCTCATAAACGAAGTCGAGTTTGGATAAGATATTTTATAAGGTTATGTATCATCATATCATCTACATGTGTGATTTTTTTGGTGAATTTAGACGACTTTTTCACTATGGTTTGCACGGGTTTTCACGGGAAGTTAGTTTGCACTAGATATGTTCCCATTTTAATCAGTGTCACAAACTGTTTAGGGGGCATGCAGAGGCAGGCTATCCTTGTCACTAAAAAGTATGCGATAGAGCCAGTGCAGTTAGTCTGGTTAGGACTTTGGATAAACTTAAGCAGTATGAATTGGTGATGGACCTTATCAGAGTATTCTTGAAGTAGACAGTCTTTAGGTTATCTGTTTTTGGGTTTAGTCTTTCTGTTCCCGCTATGTCCAGAACTAAAGATATCTTGCTCGATTGACATTCCTGTTGGCTATCGCCAAGAGCTCTGTTTATCACGGAACCATATGTTAACATAAGTGACACAGCAGTGTTTCCAAGACACTCTGTACTAAACATTTTGAAACGCTGCTAACGAGATTCCCTTTGTTGCTTATCGCACGTCAATTAAATCTGTTACATAAATACTTTCAGTGAAAGGTCTAACAAACATTGTTGCCCCATATCTATTGCAGCAGTATTCATATAGACAATAAATCCTTTGTGAAATTATGCACGATGCTTATTTAACATTGAGTGGTGTTAAAGACTTGCAATAGTTAATTCTAGCAAATTCAATCTTCAGTACATGTCATGTCTCTTAAATCACCTGTGATGAGCAAACTTTCTAGGTTTTCCAATACACTGTCTTAAGATCTTGCATGTTTTATTTGCCGCTTGAAACAAGCACAGGCATTGAGTCATAAATTACATTGTGAATAATGTGATGCATAACTTGACCTTTTCTTTTTGTCTGCAGGGAGCGCAACTCCGGAAGCACATAGATGCCACTCTCGGCAGTGGAAACCTTAGGGAAGCTGTGAGATTGCCTCCTGGAGAGGATATCAATGAATGGCTTGCTGTGAATAGTAATATTCTTCCCTTATGTTTTCAGCTTTCACCTAACTTGGTTATTCCATTGAAGCTAACATGTTTGTTTTGCTTTGCAGCTGTGGATTTCTTTAACCAAGTTAATCTGCTGTATGGCACACTCACAGAATTCTGCACACCTGAGAGCTGCCCAACAATGACAGCTGGCCCAAAGTAAGCCTTTACAAGTTTACATACATTCTATTCTTCTGGATTGCGAAAATACAAAATGGTGAAAGTTATCTAAAAAAGTTTGCCAGTGACTAGTCTATTTGCGTACTTTTAGTTTTGCTCATGGTGAACTGTTTCACCAAGGCTGCTATTTAATGATGACTCTTAGAAGATAAGTGTATCCTTGCTAAGTTGCTAGTCGGTACTATATTTAACTAGTGACTCATTTTTCTGGCTTCATAGTGACACGATATCAACAGTCTTCTAAAACCAGTTAGTTTCTTTCTGTAGAAGCTATACATAACTATCAAATGTTAGGGATATGATGATGTACTAGCTCAAAAGTTCAATATTAGTGTACCTAAAAAATGTATGCCTCATGGTTACCTTTTAATTGTGCTTGCATTTCCCTGCAATGCCATGCTTATTTTCACATGCTGCTCTAGTGTAGTGTCTTTTGAATACATTACTGTTGTGGTGCTAAGCATTTAACTAGTATTTTATCATATAACTCCATCTGTTATATATTGGTGCCCATAATCTTGTAAGTTGTGATGCATATTATTTGAAATTAGTTTAATATTTAGATCATGTCATGACAGAACAAACATGAGGTTTATGCAGGTATGAGTACAGATGGGCTGATGGTGTGCAGATAAAGAAACCCATAGAGGTTTCAGCACCAAAATATGTGGAGTATCTGATGGATTGGATTGAAGGCCAGCTTGATGATGAATCCATATTTCCTCAAAAACTTGGTATGTTGCTTTTGCTTCTATTGTGGATTTTTATAGCCCTCCCCGTTTCTTGTTGAACACCTGATATCGGAGCAATTGAGCATGTTATCTGATTTGGATTTTGTTTCCCCTCTATCAAGGCACACCATTCCCGCCAAACTTCAAGGAAGTTGTAAAGACAATATTCAAGCGCTTGTTTCGTGTTTATGCCCACATCTACCACTCACACTTCCAGAAGATTGTTAGCCTTAAAGAGGAGGCCCATCTCAATACCTGTTTCAAGCACTTCATTCTGTTTACAAATGTAGGTCCCATCATTCATGGCAATTGCTTTTTACACAACACAATTACATACCTACATTCTTGGCCAGGAAAAATGAAAACTGCAGCAGTTAACATTATTTGGTGTTTATGCTGCAGGAGTTTGGCCTGATTGACAAGAAGGAGCTGGCTCCACTCCAGGAGCTCATCGAATCCATCATCGTTCCTTACTGAGAATACGCCGTACTAAACATGGATACAGAGCTCTCAATGCTGATGGCTGTGAAATTTAGTCTGTTTGTGACAGTACTTCACCGCATAGAGCTTACTGTTCCTGTTATTATTAGACATAAATGGACATGTGACATGCTAATGCTATATGTGCGTGTACCTGTTTCTTCCTGATCATGTGTTGGCCATGTAAGTGTGCCTGTTATCAGACTGCAGAAAGAAAAACACAAGAAAAAGCCGTGTTGGATTAATGTATGCAGTGTGTTTGTTTCCTCCTGGTTATGTTACCATCAGTTTGTGAGCTTATTTCCAAGAACTTCCTCCGGCTAAATTGTAAACCATTTTAGTTTTGTCCAAGATGCTCGGCAGGACTTATAAGCTGGCTTATAATCCGAAATAGCTTCGTCAATTTGCGCAAGTTTTTCCACTCTCTCTCCATCACATCAGTTTTTATTCGTATATATGGAGCACTAAATGTAAGTAAAAAAATAACTAATTGCACAGTTTAGTTGTAAATCATAAGACGAATCTTTTGAATGTAATTGGGTCACGATTGGATAATATTTGTCAAATACAAACGAAATGTTACAGTACTTTCTGATTGCAATAATTTACAATCTGAACAAGGCCTTTGTGAGAAAATACTGTACAAAAAGCTCAAAACACTGTACAAGTAGCTCAAAAACTTCCTCCGGCTAAATTGTAAACATTTGCAAAAGTCAATTCATAACAAATTCCATTTAATGAAACTACTTTGATGTGCTAGATGTTGATTGAACCTTTTATAAAATTGGTCAAAATTATGTCAGTGTGACTTTGGATAAAACTAAATTGATATAAAGTTTGTACTTAAATTGATATAAAGTTTGTACTAGTATTAAGCAATTATGTATTGTTTTGACATGGATGCTGCAGTAAAACACATGGAAGAAATGAAGAGATGGTCATTCAGAACAAACACACCACGCCACACAATTTCTTCTCTGATCACAATAACACACTAGAAGCAGAATAACACACCATTTCTGCTCTGATCACAATAACACACCAGACACGAAAGGGTTCAAAACTAGAGGCAACACAACACACTTCTGTTGGTGCAGACTGCGCAGATGGTACCAAGAGGTGCGGTAGACGAGGGGAGCAGAACGGATGAAGACGGTGCTTAACACAGAGCTACTGATGGAGAATGGCGGGGGGAGGGGCAGCAGCGGTCCGTAGCCTAGACGCGGCCCTCCCAGAGGCAGGGCTGGTCATCGGTGCAGAGGGCGAGGATCGCCGGCGGCGGTGCGAGGCCGAGCGCGGCGGCGCGGCGCCAGCGCTGGGCGCGGGTGACGCCGAGGCACGGCCCGTAGCGCATCTCCATGTCGAACGCCCGGGCCGCCCTCTCCCTCTCCTCCGCCTCCTCCGCCTGCTGGCGCCCGTGATCTGCGGTGACGAGAGAGGAGTCAAATCGAATCGAATCAAATCGCTGCGAGTGCTGCGACGGAAGGGAACAGCGATCGGGGGATTCGGGACCAGGAATAGTACCTGGGGACAGGTGGACGTGGAGGGCGGGCGCGGCCTTCTGGTGGTGGTGCGCCGCCGCCGCCTTCTTGGAGACGCCGCCGGTGGGCTTGGCGGCGCTGGTGTGCGCCTTCTGCTGACGGAAGAAGGACTTCATGTCGCCGCCGCCGCCCCTCGTCATGGCTCTCTCGATCTCTCTCCTGCGGAGCTGGGGGATTGGGAATAGAATGCGGCGGCAGAGGAATGGGGGATGGATGACTGGATGGTGAGGGGGTTGCTTCCCTGTTTATATGGGATGGGATTATGGGTGGTGGCTATACACGAGACGGCGCTGCGGCCGTTGTGAAAGGCGATTCGAATTTATTTGAATTTTGAAATGGGCGTGCGTGCGTGCGGGTCGTGCCATACGGTTCTTCCTTCCCCGAGAAACCACTCACATCCGGCCGTCCGTCGCGTCGCGGCTGCAGAGTGGAACCACCTGCTGACTGCTGCACCGAGAGAATCCTGTTCAGATATGGAAAGTCTCTCATCGGGTTTGTTTGGCTTTCACCATCGGTAACTGCCCTCTGCCTGTTGATCCCAAC
The DNA here is from genome assembly GCA_015844335.1 of Chrysopogon serrulatus. NCBI lineage: Eukaryota > Viridiplantae > Streptophyta > Magnoliopsida > Poales > Poaceae > Chrysopogon > Chrysopogon serrulatus. The sequence goes on from JADLZL010007173.1 coordinate 13,843, forward strand.
TGACATTGCGACATGTCCTACCAAATACACTTGGATATACTCCCTCTGTTTTTTTTAAAAAATATACAATTATAGAAAGCGTGCCAGTCAAACTATACTAACTTTGACCAAGTTTATAGCAAAAGGTATTAGTATTTATATCTCGAAATAAATTTATTATAAAAATATATTTCATAACCAATCTAATGATACTTATTTTGTCTCATAAGTTCAAGTATTTTTTCATATAATTTTAGTCAAAGATTGTAATCGTCTTGTTATTGACAACGAAACAGGTTTGGTCGGAGCCAATTGGAACAGATGGTGTGAAATTAATCTGTTGGCATCGGACACCCAGCACAAGTCTTGCATTGCTGCCTGCGAGAGCTTTGTCTACACAGTCTCGGCTGTTGAGCTCATGTACGGTATGCATAGCTGCAGACATCTCACTGCAACCCCTACTATATCAGTATACTAAAAGAGCCGCAAGTTGAGGATAAGAAGGAAATTATTCTCTGGAGCAATGCCATCTTCAAGTAAAAATATTAGGCTCCGTTCCATCCCATGGTTGGGTGGACTCAAGGGCTGTAGAATAACTGAATAAGTAAAAATGTTGGCCCCCACGAACAAAGCAATACTTTGCTCCTTTGCAAGCAATACATTGCTCCTTTGCTAGTGAGAAGCTGGCGTAATAGACTACCCACAGTGTGTTTGTTTTGCCGATGCTTCGAACCCCTTTTTTGTTCGAGCCTCGATGCCACACACTATGGGATGGAGTTGAAGCATCAGAAAATCAAGTATCGTGGAATGTTCAAGTATAACTTGAGGAGATGAGACCTGCTACTAGATAATTGAATTAATAGCTTCTGAGATGTTGTTCTGATGCAATGCTTGTCACTGCAGCTCTTTATAAAAATAAAGCACTGGTGCTCACTCAAATATTTGAGCATCGGTACACTGTGGCTAGTCTAAGAGGCACGGAGGATATGTATGTGCTCAGTGTGCCACCAAGCTCCACCTACCTCAAGAACTCGCTTGCACCGTGTGTAAACCGTTCGAATCTTGTCAGACGGTAGTGGATCCTCTCAGCTCATCGTCGTTACCTCCACTAAATGTTGACAAAACAAATGACATTGCAGTATGAGCGACCCGCCTCTTAGGAAAAGAAGAGCTCCGGTTTCACTTCTTGCAATCGCTACCTGCACCTGCTCAAAATGTGGTCACACTCCTATGTGGCACGCTTGAGCTTGCTTTGTGCGCTGGTGATGTTCCACATGTTGGATGTCTCAACTCTCAAGGGTGGCTTCTAGCTTGATGTGCGCCATCTCCATCCTCTCTATGTGCTCCTTTGCATCTGGCTTCTCATAACCCCCTTTGATTCTTGATAAGACTTGGTTATTAACAGCCTCTTGGGCCAGTGCAGAACTGACTATTTCTGTTGCCATTAAGATCAATCATAGCAACCTGTAGAATCGGTTGTCCTCATGCATAGAAAGAAATTTATCCGTGAACTGTGATCATATATATAGAGAAGCGCTTAGTGAAAGGGACATCTTAGAATTTTCTCAAGACTGTTATGCACGCAGGAAGACTTTGAAAAGAGGGTAAAACACTGAGGTCGACATAGAGGGTGGTGTAGAGGGCTTTACTTTTGATGTTCTTATATGCTAGATTACTTGGTAGTGCTTATTTGAAACCTTGCCTGGTCATAACCCATCACCCTGGCGGGCTGTTAGGCTTGCATGCTTTACTTTAAATTACTGTACTACAGTCTATGGATCATGTTATGAGTTGGATGAGAAGAGTAGAATTGTTTGTGATGGAGCACCAAGAAATGGTCTTATATATATGGACAAGAAACCTTTAGCGTGCGTATTGGGTTATTGGTAACTATTTATATATGATTATAAGGCAGGTAGTGGACTTTGTCTTTGGATGACGTCGGGCCAGTTTGACCTGAGCACCTGTCTCTTGTAATGCATTTTTATTTTTCCTTTAAATAACAATGTGCGTGGAGGTGTGCGTGATAATTAGAACACACTTACACACTGTGACTCTTTTTTGTAAAGCATTTTTTGTTCGAACTTGTATAGTTCTGCCATAACACGCACGAGCGCCATCGGGTTTTACGAGGAGTCATCTCATGAATTTCGGTGAAATCAACCTATTTTTCATACATATACAGAGTTGTGATGGATCAACTCATTCTATTCTACAAACCAATAAAAAAGGTAAAAAGTGAGAAAAATATAAACCACCTCATTCACGAACCAAACACACCATTAATACCTGTTTGCATTGATGCACGCTGATTGGATTAGTAGCAGCGGAGGGAGAGGGCTGCGATTGCCACACCCAGCATTCCTATGCCCCTATAATACACTCTACTCTACTACTCCGTCCCAAATTAAATGTCTAGTTGTCGCAAGTTTTATCGATTTTTGATAATACTTATGTCTCGAATTTTTGTTAAAAAACTAGATTCAAAGATCTTTCCATTTTGAATTAATTGATAATATTTATTATTTATAAAAATTCTCGGGAAGCGAAAAACGACGATTATTTTCGGAGGGAGTAGTTATTTATGTTTTGATTTTTTGTTCTCTCTCCATTTTAATAAGTCATTCTAATTTTCTTGAAGAGTCAAAGCATCTCAGTTTTGACCAAAATAATAGAAAGAAATGCAAAGACGTATAACATCAAATAGATATACTATGAAAATATAGTTAACGGTGGCGGCGCTGGAAGCGGCGTAGAGGGAGCGTAGGGGAGGTTGCAGAGGACGGTGGGGGAAGAGAGGGTGGAGCGAGCGACGCGAGGGTGCTGCTTTTTTTGTCGCTGGAAGGGAGAAGAAGGGTCTGGCTCATGAAACGCCAGGCATCCGATGGGTGGGGCACGTATGAAAATGTGGAGGGAGGGACGTGGCGGACATTGGACGCAAGTAAGGAAGGCATTGTTCTCAGAACAGTGGTCTGTGAGAGAGATGTTGGTATACAAAAATAAGAGTAAGGATAGATAAAGAATATAATGATACTTATTTAGTATCATAAATGTTACTATTTTGTTATATAAATTTGATCAAATTTAAAATGCTTTAACTTTTCAAAAAAAGTTAGAATAACTTATAATCTAGAATGAGTAATCTACTACAGATTGGTCTTGAATGGCAAGTGTATTATTTAGAATTAGTCTTTCCATTATCTTTTTTAATCTTTTTGTTACTGTGAATATTTCTTTTACTTTTCTTTTGTATCATAACACGTATATTATATTTATTTATCTGGTTGTTATTATACTCTTGCTGTGTATGTATTTTATTGTCATGATTGTTGTCGGCTCCTAGCACCTCCCTACTCGTCCTTAATATTATGCGTTGTACTAAAATGAACGCATTATAAAATTATATTTTACGGTATTTCTAATGATACTAATTTAATTTTATAAATCTTGACTAGGTGTCCTAAAAGCTTAATCAAATTTAAAAGTTTGACTTAAGACAATAGAAATGTATTTAAGGACAGAGTTCGTACCTGGTAACCTACCCCGGACACTGGTACAGAGCTGCGGGCTTACCGTCAGCTTTGGGTTCTGCTTTTGCTCCAAGCTTTGCAGTCGAAGGCCTTGTTTAGTTCCATGAAAGTTTTTGAGGAGAGAGATTGTAAAGTCCTGTAGCACTTCATTTTTATTTGGTAAATATTGTCCAATCGTGGCCCAACTAGGCTCAAAAGATTCGTCTCGTGATTTACAACAAAACTATGTAATTAGTTATTTTTTTATTTATATTTAATACTCTTTACATGCGGTAAATTATTTGTGAGAGGAGAGAGATTGTAAAGTCCTGTAGCATTTCGTTTGTTTGTGGTAAATATTGTCCAATCGTGGCCCAACTAGGCTCAAAAGATTCGTCTCGTGATTTACAACAAAACTGTGCAATTAGTTATTTTTTTATTTATATTTAATGCTCTTTACATGCGGGTATAAATTGATGTGATGGAGAGAGAGTGTAAAAACTTGCAATTTTAATTGAAAGTTGCATGGAACTAAACTAATCGTCAACCATCGACTTGACTCTGGTTGGTCCTATGGCGTGTCTGTATATCAATTGATTCTAACGGTCTCCAAGACGTGACACATACGTCGACCTCAGTGCTTTGTCCTCCACTTTCCATGTGTGTTGACAAACTTGCTCGATGTCCGCTCTCAAACGAAGGCCTGCCTTGTTCAGTTCGCAAAAAACTTGCATTCGAACTCCTGTAGCATTTTCGTTTGAATTTGGCAAATATTTGTCCAATCTTGCACCAACTAGGCTCAAAAGATTCATCTCGTGATTACAACTAGACTGTGTAATTAGTTATTTTTTTACTTATATTTAGTGCTCCATACATGCAGGTAGAAATTGATGTGATGGAGAGAGTGGAAAAATCTGAACAAGGCCGAAGTACCTCTCCATATGTAGGAGTATGGCCATACAACTGGCCGGCTGGGCAGGATAGATTCACAAACTCTCGTTGGTGTTGCTCAGAACCCTGAAATGGCAGCAGAGATGGTCAGTTCTGCAGTCGCCCAGGAGGCGGTTAGCCAAGCCTTATCAAAACTCAAGGAGAGGTACGTGCACATATCATCAGATGGAAAGGAGCACATGGAAAGGATGGAGATGGCTCACATCAGGCTGGAGGCCGCTCTCGAGACATCCAACAGGTGGAACATCACCAGCGCCCCATTGCTCCACTGGCGGAGCAAGCTCAAGCGCGCATTGCAGGAGTGCGACCACACCCTGCGCAGCTGCAAGCAGCGCTTGGAAGAAGAAGAGGAGGAGGAGAGGCAGCACTCCGCCTTTCCCAAGCCAATAGCTCACACTGCCAAGTCGTTCGTGTCATCGCTCTTGAGTCGCGGCGGCGACGAGGAGCTGATGACAGCATCTGCCGTCCGGCGATTCGAGCGGTTTGCCGACTGTGCGAGCGAGTTCCTCAGATATGTGGAGCTCGGTGGCACGCCACGCCGATACATGTTCTTGGACCCAATTGTAAGGCACCTTCTCTCCGGCAAAGCAACAAGGTATTGCTCTGTTCATGGGGGTCAGCATCTCTCCTTCCTTCTACAGCCGTTTCGTCTGCCCGAGCATGGGATGGAGGGAATGCTGATATTCTTGCTTGAAGATGGCGAGGATCCAGAGAACAATTTCTTTCTCTCCCTCAGTTTACGGCTCTCCGAGAGTACCGACATAGTTGGGGACTTGGGGTTGTGATGAGATGCATGGAGCTGTTTACACCTCACATGAGCTCAATCGCCGAGGCCGTGAAGACGAAGCTCACCGCACAAGGCTAGGGGGCCATGACCACCTTTGGGGACTTGGGGTCCGGAACCTATGTGATGATGGGGGGGGTGATGCATGGGAGCTGTTTACAGGCTAGGGGGCCTGACCACCAGCATGAGCTCAATCGCCGAGTGGGGCGCATGAACGTCCGATGGGAGGTGGACTGGGCCTGAGGTTGCTAACACTCACCCAGCTACCGACGCAGGACTTCTGCTGGATGCCAGATGCAGCTTGTTCTGTTTTTGGGAGTGAAGAACACTGGGAAGATCTTCACACCATCCGGTACAAATGGTTTCGACCCAACCCGCTTTGTTGTCAGCAACAAGATGGTGGTGGTAGCAGGACAAGCTTGTCAACATCAGAACCATTGCCATGTGATGTATACTTAGAAGTTAGAACCAGTTACTCAAGTGCATTTGCTGGGCCAAGTCACAGTGTCAGCTGGAGAAACATACCAAACGACAGAGGGAGAATCTTCATTGCTAAAGCTTGGGGGGCACTTGTGGCCTCATGCCTCTTCTAAAGATATGCTGCCTGCAGTTGCAGTTGGGGGTTCAGCGACAGAGACGATCAACAGAGAGGTGACGCCATGTGGCTCCTATGCAAACATCTTTTGAGCAGCTGGGTGAGATCATGGTGCCGAAAGCGGAAGATCGCCTTGGCGGAAATGTGGCAGCTACCTCATATCAGATGCTGTGGAATTCCAAGCATGGAAGTGCGTACCTTCAGGCGGAGAAGGCCTCATGGCCGCTCATACCTTCTTCAGGTCGGAGAGACAGAGGTGGAAGAAACCAGAAACAGAGTCGCATCAAGAAGGTGCAGCAGCAGCAGCCATGGACAAGTGAGACCAGTGAGTTCTTGAGCTCTTGGATTCTGCACGCGCCTGCCCAGCTGCAGGCCTCATTCGTGGACTGGATTGAAAACAAAAGGCGACCGCCGCTATCGTTGTCCTCAAGAAGTACTTCCTGCGTCCATGGTTGTCCAATGATGTCTCTGTCTTTGCCAGATTATCACGCATCTTTAGCGAGGAAAATCAGGTCTTACAGCACGTTCATCTCCTCAACCTCAAGGACTTGGTATTAAAGAATGTGCCATCCGGGCATTGCGTTATACTAGAGGATGCTCATTATGATGGACAATCCAAATCCATATACATACTTTGTAGTCTCTATCTGAAATTAGGTTACTACTAGTAATTATTCCGTATGTTTTTCATGCATATTTAAAATTTCTCTCTTATGCATGTCGCTATATTGTATATCTTACAAATGAATTTAGTTTTTTTAGAATTACACAGTACAACGCAGAAACAATTGAGATCTTGTCTTGAGTCATGTCAGCTGTTTATTCTAGCCCATATGTGGAGACTTCATGAATCTAGATTTGGCTTTCCCTTTTGAAATTTTTCGTTGCATGTCAAGTTAAAACTCCAATGCTTATGATACATCTTATCCAAAACTGTCCATTTGTAGATATAGTGGCACGAACAGGCATCGCAGACTGCACCATGGTACACAAGATTTTGATTTGCTCCATCACAAATAAATTATAACAAAAATAATGTGACTTCCGGTGACATGTTCTCTATGACGGCCGAGTATATACCATTGGTTTCTGATGTTTATTGTACAAACTGTCATAGGTAACAACCTAGGCGACATAGTGCTATATTTAGTTATGACCCTGTTAGAGATGCCATATGCCAATATATGAAATTGTTACGAAAGCAGTAGAGCAATGCCTAGCTACATACGGTGTACACTGTATTGTTGGTCTTAGTCCTGACCCAGAGCAGAGGCAGAGCAGTAATGAACAAAGACAGGTTGACGGAGGATGAGATGGGACGAGGAGGCGGCGGTAGTAGCAGCTGCGAAGGGACAAGGCTGCGGCAGCTGCGAAGGGAGAAGACAACGTCATAGTGCCTAGTCCAAGGTCAGGGGATCAATTGGCCCCTAATAGTCATCAGTTGGGCGATAAAACATCCATAATTTCAGCATTTAGAACTAAATTCAGTGGAGCAACAACATTTTAAATTTAGACACATAAGCCCCCAGTAAAACCATAGTTTGTTGAGGTCACAGTGCTGACACCTTGGCAGTGCGAACTGAATGTCTAAAGAAGATTTAGAACCATATGCTGCTAACATTTCTACGGATCCCACGCTATACCATACATATTACAAAAGCTAAACAATTTTACAACAGCACACGCTGAGGGGTTATACTAAGCCATTACAAGTCAGAGACTCCAGCAAGTTCGTCGGCCGATAATTCACCTGCATTTGATTTCCTGTACGGGAGCATTTCTGGGCAGTACCGCCTTGCAAGCACTTCCACTTGCTCAATGAAAGGCTTATCTCTGTGGCCACCAAGCATGCGGACCATCTGGTTCCATCTCTGACGGCAAAGCTCCCCAGACCTGAGTAAGAGAAAACACCCAGTTACTGTAACCACTAACCAAAGTGGTCCGATTACCCTTAGCTTTGATAAATGGAAAGCATTCCATTCTATTTGGAAAAAAAAAAACTGCTTAATGGGTACAGTTTAATACTAATTTTATTATCTATCTATTAAACAGAATATCACAAGTTTTAGCTGAATAGGTGATTTGCTAAACAGTAGTCTTGGTAGGAAAAAAATAATCTCCATAATACTGGAATCTTTACTAAAAGGGAAACCTAGGTCATCTGCAAGGTTTTCAAATTTCAAGCACGGGAAAAGGAAAGGCAACACAGGCAATCCTTCGAGTTGTTGGCTCCCTGCCTTTTGTTTGTGTACCTAAAAGGAGAACCAGTAAGAGGACTGTACAGGAAGCTTTGACAAACAACAGGTTGCTTGAGGACATACAGGGCCACTACTCGGTTGCTGCACTCTGAGTTCTTGGACATTTAGGATTTGATACAGGATGTGACCTTGCAACCGGAGGTCAGAGATATCCACAAATATTGCTTCGAAGACTCGGGTGAGTTCTCTACCAAATCAGCATATGACAATATGAGGCTTTCTTTCAACGGTTAACCTATTTTGTGCCGAGTAAGCTGATTTGGGGGACACAAGGAATCATAATTTTTTCATGTGGCCATTTGCTCACAATCATTGTTGGACGGCGGACAAGCTCGCACGACGAGGCCTTCCACATCCACAGCACTGTCCTCTATGTGAACAGGAAGAGGAGATCAGTCACCTTCTATCGGCATGTGTATTTGCCCAGCAGTTTTGGCATCGAATACTAAATGGTTCGCTCTTCCAGTCTTCCAAATATTACACCTCAACTAAACAGTACTGACTTCTATTTATGGTGGCAGCAGGCTTGCGACAGTTTGTGCACTGGCGCAAGGCATGGTTCCAACACCTGGTAATACTTGAGGCATGGACTATTTGGAAGGCAAGGAATAGGCGGTGTTCAATGGGGCCGCTCCTAAGTCCTAAGGTTGATAGAGCCCTCCTGCTCGCGCTGGAGGAAGCTGAACTCTGGATGCTTGCAGGTGCAAAGGGGCTAAGTGCTGTGGTCACTGCTAGGCTCCCTGTTCAGTCATGTTGTTGTGTTTGTGGGCACGTATTTAGTGCTGTCAACCACTGTGCGTGCATGTGTTCAGATGGCATGGCACTAAACAATTTGTAGTTCACTGAAATAACCGAGGACTGGATCAATTCAATTAAATTTCATGTTAAAAAAATAATGGAATAGGAGCCATATAGCAAAACTACTAAATTCTAGCAACAAGCTATGTTGAAAGATTGACACTCACCTATGCTCAAGAAGGTTCTCCCAGTCAACATCTTCAGCGCAAACAGCATCAACATTTTGAAGCCTGGTTTATTATTAAGAAAATTTAGTGCCAGACAACAAATAATGTATCGTGATAACAAAGACAGAAAAATGCTACCAAGAAACAACAAGATAATGCTACCAGGCAACACTAACAGGAGGCATATTGCCTACAATTCAAACATATCAGTCGCACATTATCAGTCTGTCATGGTGAACAGGTAAATATTGTTCAAGTCCACACCTCCATCTAAAAGAACTTGCAATTCATTCTATTTGTTCAGATTTTGTCATGAAAGGAAGAGTAAATTAGAAGAGTAATAAAATTCCATGTCTGGTATTAGACCTATTTTGGTATAGAAGTCGAAAGGATAATTTGTCAGGTTTTAAAAGTATAAGGGGCAAGTTGCATTAACTCAAAAGCAGAGGGATCAAATACCCAAAGTGTTCCTTCTTGAAATCATAGACTTATACCTCAAAGTTCAGAGGCACCTTCAGGCCAAATCACAATCATAATCCCAACAACAAGCAGATGACATTTTGTTTATGACAATAGTACAATATTCAATAGGTAACCCATAGAAACTTACGCTTCCACTAACTGATAATCATCTATATCTGCCCAGATTCCTTCTTTAACCAGTGGTGATGCGAATTGCTGGTACCTGTTATGTATAAATAAATTTCATTTAATGACTATATATGTCTGAAGATAGCATCTTCATACATAAGCTGAGAATTTAGGACAAACAAACCAAAATTAGTAATACAAAGGATTGGGTTTCAGTAGTCAAGGCATGCCAAACCGACAATATCATAAAATCTCAAACATTTTGAAGCTATTAATCGTCAATCATTTTACAAAAGTTTCAATACAATCATGTATAGTTGGAAAAGGCCCCCATGGCTCAGCCCAGTGTCCGTTGGGCCCATGCCGACCCAATAAGAGGGCTGTGTCTAGGCCGCTGCCTCCACACGGCGTGCCGGCCCGGCCCTTTCAGCAACCCCACCAATTTAATATCTCTATTCCTATTCTCCAAAACTCTAGCCACCCAACTTCCTCTGTCAATGCCGCCCCTCGCGCTCGTTCACACCCCATATTTGCAGCCGCCCGCCCTTCCCTCTTCTCCCGACGCGCATAGGGGCAGTGCAACACCGCCCTTCTACCAAGCACATTCAATCCAGCCTCACCTAGTCGCCTCCCCTGATCTACGTAGAGGCAGGAGCAGCGACATCTCCTCGCCTCAGATCCGAGCACAGCGTCCTTCTTCGATCCATACAGGCATTGATTGGCAACGGAGTTGTAGGCTCGGGCCGCTTCTGGCAAGACGGACCCAGCATGTTGACGGGCTGGCCTGGCCTGGGCCCAAGCTTTACAGGGCCGTGCCTGGGCCATCAGTGCAGCCCATAGGCGGGCACGTCACGGCCCAATGAGCTACCAGTGCCATGCCAGCCTGACTCCCTTGGGCCAGGCAGCCCATTTGGCAATATATACACCAATGTTAGTTTAGACAACGTGAAAAAAAATTTTTCTCAAAAACACAGGAGAGCTGCACTTCATTATATTAAGAAAACATGGGACAAGAACCCAAACACACACACGCCAAACTAAATAGAGTCTACCAATGCGGTATCAGCACCATACTCACTACAAAATGTCTTAACAATAAATATGCCAAAGAGATACCACACACTGAACTTCTATGAACAGAACTGATACCCAATCAGTTTGAGGACGACAAGGTAAGACCAACGTAAAATAAAATGCAGAAAAACTTGAAATATACAGAATGAGGCTCATATTCAAGGAGGCAATTATGTCATGCATTGAAAGGCTGGCAACACTAACCACTTCAAACAGCAGCTGTGGTTACTACGAGTGGCTAATTTGTCACTGATAGCCTCCCAAGAAATATTATCTCTTAGCTGTCACAAATGAGTACACTTGATTATATGGAATGAAGGATACAGGCATACAGCAATGTGAAAGAGCACTAACAAAAGATGGTAAACATGAAACTGGTATAAAATATGCACAAGGATAAAGAATTACACACCTGACGGTGACCAGGATCGACATTTTGATGGGCTTTCACACGCAAGTCCAAATTTACCAAATCAAACAAGTTTTGGTACTCATCCTGAGTCCAAGCCCCTGGACATTTCACCAGTTAAAGGGGGGAAACACACAATGGACAAGTTAGCACACCAAAGTATTATCTTTCTATATTACATAATGAAACTTCAATTCACTGTAGAAAAAACTTAGGACACATCCTTTGCATTGTGAAACCCGGTTTACATCAAAATCTAATTAGCAAATCCTTTAAAACTTATGGTCATTCTCATTCTCAAAATCTAATTTGTACATCCTTTGAAACTATAACCTGGTTACATTTAACTGACTCAACACATTGTAACTGAAAATACAAATACACATGCAGTCTAGCCATGTTATACAGAAGTACGAATGCTTTGACATTTTCTCCAAACAGGTGCCGTGCCTGTCATTCAAAGTTGACACAAACCAAATGAAATTTGTGGTTGCTGCCATTTGCCATGCATCTACTTTTTAACAGTGTACTCAAATTTAACCTTCTGCACCAAAATAAGGGGAACCTACTCCAAATATGAAGGTGTAACTATTGTGAACCCTGTATGGCTCATACCGAGTTTCAAATACGATATATGACAAACCATGAACACATGCTATGCAAATATCTCTGTGGAATATAACATAAGTTGTGGAACAAAACTAAAATAAACTAAAGTAAAAGTCTATTTTGTAACCCCATAAATCATTTATTTCCCACTACCTATTTCTTTTGTTTTTAGTAATTAAACCAATTGCACCAAATAAATAATGAATATATTTCGATAACTTTTTTGCAAAAATTTAAACCATTTCTAAGCAAAAACCTAGCAAAACTATATTCATATAGATTACATGTGGTCCTCCAAAAACATAGAGATTTGGGTGGCCCAGTTTAAAAATCTATAATAAACAATACTATATATCATATAGATTAAACTAATCTATACCATGTCAATAGATACAACCAAATAATTGACCTACTATATCCATATATATATAAAAACATTCTGATAGATTGTACAACAAACACAACAATGAAAAAGGAGGTATAGTTGTGGAACAAAATAAAATAAAAAATAAAAGTCTATTTTGTAACCCCTAATGTTTTTTAGTAAACTAACTAAGTGCCATGATATAACAAGAAAAAAAGGCTATACAGTGGAACAAACACAACAATTTTTCAATGATAAAAATTTTTGGAATTCATTGTGATATAACTTAAAGGCTATAAGTATCTTTTTTCAAACATGGATTTCATTCTTTCCAAGTTCTTTTGCTAATACCCTCCAATTTGTGCCATTCTTTTCAACAAACCTGTTTCATGCATGGCAATCTTAATCACCTCAAGCCAGTCATAATAAAATAGATCCTAACATTACTTCTCACAATAAATGACAAGAAGGTATGCTGCAATGTGAATGATATACAACAGCTAGGGTTTATATTACGCAGCAAGTACAGGATATACCGTGACACCAAGAGATAGGACATCATATCCAAGAAAAAAAAAATCATCAGTTACAAAGAAAAGTCAACCTAAAGGAAATTACTAATCTTAAAGTCTTAAACACAGTACCAAATTAAATACTGCATTTTTCACTAAGTTTGTGAATAATATCTTTAAGGCAAGAGATGGGGAGAGGCAAAGAGCATCAGAGCGATATAGCACATTACAGGTAATATGCTATCATACTCCATTCCAAATTGTAAGTCGTTTCGACTTTTGTAGATTCATAGTTATTACTATGCATCCAAACATAGTTTATATCTAAACTAGATGCATTGCAAAAGTTATGTACTGAGGGAGTAGTTAATCTAACTTCAGTAATGCAGGGATGCTAGTAGCTATCTCCTCATCTCTTATCACATTTGTTAATATACTACATAGAATCAAGATAGAATTAAGGACTAGTGCTCCAGGTAATCTAACTTTTTGGTTGGGCTCTACAGCTAAAACTAAAATGTAGAAATGTGAAGTAAAGTTAGTATATACAATGGAAAACTAAACTACAGCTCAATATTATCAGTAGGAGGATTTTATGTTACCGTCGAACTATCTCATACTCCTCATCAGTCCATTTACGTTCAGCACTCCTTTGAAGTAAAAGCACTCCGGGTTTGAATTTTGCTGCAACAAAAGTAAGCCATCTGCTAACCAGATCAGGAAAACATAGACTTTAACAAGATTCATTTTACATTATTCATTTTACATTATTCACAAGCAAAATTCCTAAATTATCAGCAAAGTGCATATTCGGCAAGAATTTTTATGAGGTAAAATGAATTTTTGCTGCAACAAATACTCAGTAAGCCATCTGCTAACCAGATCAGGAAAACATAGACTTTAACAAGATTCATTTTACATTATTCATTTTACATTATTTCACAAGCTGCTGCAAAATTCCTAAATTATCAGGTCAAAGTGCATATTCGGCAAGCTGGGCCGAGTTTCCCAATTTTTTTTTTTCACACCAGTAAAACTGAATTTCATTACCAAAGATTAGTCGTCCGATCTGAAAACGAATTATAGAGAGTATTAGTTCAGAAACAGCAAAACACAGACATCATCAGAAAATGTATTCATGCAAGTGATCACAAAGTGAATAGATGCATGAATCTAAACCACAGCTACTTCCAGAAACTAAGAACACAACAATTGTCCAGAAGACCCAGTACACCTAACAGCGATTGTCTAAAACAGCTCGGCTGAAACTAGATGAAGCCCTGGCAAGAATAAAATTTGCAATCTAACTATTGTTTTCAGCATATGAGCCTAAAGACTAATTTCAATTTGTGTTTACAAGTTTACATGTGTAAATGATATACTAATTACAAAAGGGAAAGCAGGTATAAGAGGGGGAATGTAAAATAGATAGCTCCAAATGTTTATGGCTTACCTATTTCAGCCCAACAACCCTTGATCTCTGGATGTTTATTACAATCCCCAATCATCTCTAACCCTTTCTCTCCTAGTTGCTTCATCTATATTGAGGAAAACATTAAAAGTGAAGTCTGAACCATGGCAAGCATGTAAACAATAGCCACCACCCACCGATTTATTTATTTAGTAAATAGAACAAGTAGAAACATGATATAGCACCGAAACTCCAAAATAATCAATATATGTAATACTGGTTGCTAATAAATATAGAATAAGAGAATACTTAAAAATATAGGTTAAGCATATGTAAAGAACATTCTGAACTCTCCCATTAAAGTTAATACAAAAAAGGAAGGAGAAATAAGTATAACAAGAGCTATTACATGAATGCTGAATACTGAGTTGAAATATCTTATACAAACAGTTCTTGAAAACATAAGTACAAAATGACAAGTTCGTTTCATCAATATGTTCAACATTTCAGTAGACAACTGACAGTAATCGGGTAGTACATACATTAAAATTGGAAAAAGATTTGTCACTGTCCATTTTTGTAAGTTAAAGAATAATAATCCACATCTCTTAGTAAAAAATAATAGTAACCATTGTCTCAAACTTCCATCTCTAGTAGCTTCCTATCAATTAGCATGCTAATACATTACCATATACTTATTAGCAAGAAAATGCACTAAATAGAATGCATATAATTTGTGAAACCCAGCAATATATAAATTATAAAGCAAGAGAGGAAACCTCTGCATATTTCACCATGGCTTCCATTAGCTTCGCATCTTCCTCGGAGGAAAACCATCGTCCATGCACAAGTTCAGTTTCACCAGTCCTATCACCCTCTACATCATCACTGCCATCTATATTAAACACCTCCACATCATCAGTGAAGCTTACTCGTCTACCCTTGTCCTTTCGCTTTGCTATGTTTTCTTTTTCTCTTTCACCACCAGCATTCTCATCCTCTACTTTTTTCTCTTTGTTAACCTTATCATTCTTGCCCTCGCCAGCTGGTGCATTTTGCCTTAGGTCAACACCAATATTATTTCTCTCCTTTCTCTTTTTCTTGCTCTCTGTCTTCTTCTCAATCTTTGACATGTCAGATTTATTGCCCTCTTCCAAGTCCAAGGTAATGCCATTCTTGTCTTCTCCAGCTGGTGCATTTTGCCTTAGGTCAACACCAATATTATTTCTTTCCTTTCTCTTTTCCTTGCTCTCTGTCTTCTTCTCAATCTTTGACATGTCAGATTTATTGCCCTCTTCCAAGTCCAAGGTAATTAAACACTCCTTTTTCCTCCTCTTATCTTCCCCTGAAACAATTTGACTACCAGGAGAACCATTCGAGGCAGTCATGTCATCCTGATGCTTTCGTTTCTTCTTCGACTTCCGATCATGTTCTCTTTCTCGGTTGTTCCTTTCTGCATCTTCTGACCCAACATTTTCATCAGCATCAAGCACCTGATTCTGGCCAATAGTTTCAACCACTTTATCTTTCTTCTTTTTCTTCCTGTGTTTATTCACAGAGCTTTTGCTCATAACACCCTCTGCATGCTCCAAGCAGGGGTTTTCAGCCACCTTGGCTGACGCATCAGCTTGCTTCATCTCAATGCAATGATTCCTATCACCAGAATGAATTGAGCTATCACAATCACTGTCCCGACCCTTGTCCTTATGCTTCTTCCCCTTCTTCTGCCCCTTCTCTTCTTTGGTTACTTGGCAGTCTTTCTCCTCCTTGTTGCTCACAACAGCCTCGCCCTCACAATCACCGCCACGACCCTTGTCCTTATGTTTCTTCCTCTTCTTCCGTCCCTTCTCTTCTTTGGTTACTTGACATTCTTTCTCCTCCTCCTTGTTGCTCATAATAGCCTTGTCCTCACAATTGCCGCCACGATCCTTGCCCTTATGTTTCTTCCTCTTCTTCCGTTCCTTCTCTTCTTTGGTTGCTTGACATTCTTTCTCCTCCTCCTTGTTGCTCATAACAGCCTTGCCCTCTCTGTACTCTGTGCCGGAAACCCTCTCCATTGCCTCTTCGGTGCTGCCCAAAAACACCAGGAAATTGACCAATATTAGTATTTGGTGAGGTTTCACTGGCGGACCTCCAAAATTGACCAAACAAGGGGCTGACTACTCAATAACTATCATGTTCAATACTCATGCTTACAACAGGAAAGAAATTCATATAATCATATAAAACTGGCAACGATAGCAACCGTAAAAATATTTTTTTAAAAAAAAAATCCATGCATATATATAGATACATAGAACTAAATGATGCACCTGAGCACCAGATTAAATTCTGTGCCAATTGGTTATGTTTCTAAACTTTTGGATCTAGCCATGGGAGAGGCACCAGCGACAGGACAAGGACCTGCGGCTTGCTCCCTGGATGTTGGAAGCAGAGGGGAACGCTGCTGCTGCCGGTGCCTCCGAGCCTGGCCTCAACCTGCTTGGGGCCTGGTCACTGCTGTGCTGTGTGTAGAGCCGCTGTGCGTCTCACCTAGTTGCGTCTCTGCGGACGGGGACTGCAGGCAGTGGCGGAGCTAGGAAATTGAACTTGGGTATTCCCACAACCCCAAAAAAATTTCCAATGCACAACAGCAACCTAAAAAAATTGCAATGCACAATAGATGGAATGCTATCTCAGGTTCTCTCCTTGCTATCTCATGGTCAACAGATGGATAGATGGAACCGGATCTTGAGGTTGGGCCTCACTCCCTACTGTAGCTGGTTCTGGAATTGATGTGGAGCCTCATTCTACTTTTCGTGTCTTTGCTGTTCTATCTCATAAACTCTTCAAATCAACTATTTTCTTCTTCATTATGCAATAATCAACATGAAGAAAATCCAGTAATGAGGAATGGGAAAAATCCAAAAGAGCAAATCAGTAATGGGGATTGGGGAAAATCAACTGCCATGCTCACCAGCAGTCACCACGCTGCTCGCTGCAGCTAGCCGCCGGCCGCAGCAGTGCTGCTCCGCCGCCGCCGGCAGCCCCGGCCTTCGCTCCGCCCGCACAGCCGGCCAGCCGCCGCCCTGCGCCTGCGCTGAGCTGCGGCTACGCCCCTGCCTGCTGGCTGTCGCCGCCGCGGAGCCGCCCGAGTGCCGCCGCTGGCTGCTCGCGACTCACCAGGATTGGGGAAGATTAGGGATTGGGGATTGGAAATTGGGGAACGTGTGCGTTGCGAACAGAGGAGACAGAAGAGTCCGTCCGTGCTCTTCGCGAGTTCGCGTCCGTGCCTCCGTGAGAACAGAGGAGAGGCCAGGGGGAACGTGTGCCTTACTGGGCCATTGGGCCTCTCGTCCTTGCCTCTTGCAGGCCGGCCTAGAAGCTGAAAGCAAAAGCAGTCCGCAGGAATTGGATGTGGACTGAATTTGTGCTCCAAATCTCTACTCCTAAAAATTACGTATGGATATCGTCTTACCGCGGCTTCGCTTCACCCGCTCGGTAAAACCGCAGCCCTCGACTCCCCGCCTCCCCAGTCCCCTCCCTGCAAAAAAGAAACAAACACGCACGACTGCCCCTCCACCGTGCGCCTCCACGCTGCCGTGCCGCTGGCTCCATTGACACCGCCGGACGCGGTGCTGCCTCCACAACGCCGCTGCCGCGGCGCCGAGCACCGGCTGAGAGCCCTACCGCCGCCTCTTGGCGCCCACACGAGCTCCGGCAGCCACCACCACAGCCACCGCCGGCCACCGTGCCTCCCGGCATATGCGGGCCGGATCTAGCAGCCGGGGTTCGGATCCGGCCGCCAAGGACCGGATCCGCCTCCCGGCTAGCCCAGGGAAGCTCCAGCACCGCCCTCGAGGAAGGAGGAAAAAGGGACACCGCCGCCGCCAGCTCAAGCTTCCCCGACCCTCCTCCTCCCCATGAAGACTCCCCGGCTGCAGCGCCGTCGACACCTCCACACCGGCGCTCGAGGCCTCCACGCCGCACCCGACCGGAAACCCTGACGTTGTCTCCATCAACGCCGCCGGACCACGCCGCCGTCCCAACCGCACCTCAACGCCATCTCCGTCGACGCCGCCAGACCAACCGCACCTCAACGCCGTTGAGTCCGAGGAGTCCTGCAACGCCTCCTGCTCCGGCTGACGGCCCTTCCCTTTCTTCCCTTCTCCTGCACTTCGCCGACGAGGACAACCACCAGGTATGCCAATCCCTTCTCTTCCCTTCCTGCTGCGTGGAACGAAGCACCAAAGCCCTCTTAAGTTTATTTGGCTATTTGTATTCGGATCTACAAATCCCTTCCTGCTGTGTTGAACGGGGCATCAAAACCCTCTTAAGCTTATTGGCTATTTGTATTCAGATCTAATCTAATTACATTTGTGTACATGTATTATGCCTGCTAACTTCGATCCAATGTCATACAGTTCTCAGAGTTAGCCTTTTCAGCTTCTGTTATCTGTGGCAATTAACCATAATCATAAATCAGACTTGGAAATTAATACATAACTAGCCTTTTCAAAATATAGTTTCAGTGCCAATTATATGTAGCTGTAATGAGGGATGGACTGTGAAGACTAAATTTCAGTGAGTGTATTTGTGGCGCTAAAGTGCTGCTCGTATGGTGCTGCTGAATGATTGGCATTATCATATCTCATCTAATTGTTTTGGTTTACGACATTTGAAAAATTGCTAGGTTTGAATGTAATGATACACAAATATTTATTTTGGTTGTCACACATTGCTGTATTGTGCACCCCAGTCTTTATCAGTTTTAACAAGAGTTTAGGTTTATCAGTATTCTTTATTCCCTTCATGACATAGAAAAGATAAACCCACCTGGCTTCCATTACATTTACAAGAAGTGCGTTGTTTCCTTGCAGCTGTGCCTTTTGGACCCGTCAAAACATAAGTTTGATCAGGTGGGTTTCTGTTATAATCGGCTTCAACACGTCGGCCAGTTATTTCAGGTATGCTGTAGAGTTTCCAGTATAATTGCATTGGTTATGCATTTTCAAAATTTGCTGAAAGTTGTGTGGGTAAAGGTCTTTTGATTACCAAGCAACTTATGTGCCTTGTGATTTAAGCTATTATGAAACCATTTATTATTTGACTGCAAGTATGGGATTGTACAGGCATCACTCTATCTTTTTTTTAAATGATATAGGCTGCTGAGAAGAATTCTTTTTGCTTTGGGCAGCTGAACCAGATCATCAGAGACTAAACGGGTGCTTTCCCCGTCGATCCCTCAGCTCCATTCTCATCCTCATCCATGCTATACAGGTACGAAACTCACAGATTAGATAACTAGGAAAGATATCTGCATTGTTGTGCATATTCTTAGACATTAATTTGAGAAAAAAAGGATATGGACATTCTTCCCTTGTAGTAATAATGTTCATGTTTTCGCTTGTGATTCTGAAAGCCAATTGAGATTAACTGTGCCATTACAACTGGAAGAACAATGCCCTAACTTGAAAATTAAAATGATTAGACATTAACTGCATAACATGTAAACAAAAGTAGTCAGAGGTTGAGACAACCAGCGTTTAAAAGAATAAGCAGCTATAAGGACACATGAAGACACCCTAAATCAAACATATAAGAATCAGCTGTTGTCTGATCTGCACCTTAATCATTGTAAGGTTTTTTATTTACTAATTTCTCATATTTTTATATTGCAACATGTTCATCTATATATGGTTTCCTGATTTCCCACTGGATCCATATTTATAAATTATTCTAAGATGTAATAGCTAGCGTTTAAAAGAAAAGGCTTTATTGGTAGTTGTTGTTTCAGAAAAAAAAATGTCACCAGTCTGACTATACGTCTATACCTTGTGTAGCTGCTGACACAGATTCCTCTTCATGAAATTTTTCCTTTCTCTTTTAAAATCCTGCTCAATCCTTCCTAGAGCATGCAATTCATAAAGCCCCTGCAGTTACATAGTTAATTAACATACTCAGAGTTTGTGTACTATAATAGCATTTGAAAGTGTAACAAGCTCTCACACATAAGTTTCAGAGCTTGAGATATCCCAACATCTTTTTCCTGTTATAGGGGTGCAGCAAGAGGATTGGTACCAGAAGGCAAGGTGAGGTTCCTAATCTGCCGTCATCGACAGGCATTGCCACTCCCAGATTAGCTGAATCATCCATACGCTTTTAATCTGTCAACTCTACTTTCCTTCTACATACATATCGTTTGGTTTTTAATTGAGTTGGAATTTCTTCTGTTGATTGTGGTGTGCCATTAGTTTAATGGGACTATACTGCTAGCTTAATTCTGTGTGTTACTACTGGAAAAAATATCATAACAATTTAAATTCAAAAGTGTGTCTATTATAAAACAACAATGTTTTGAGTGCGATGTTCATAGCATTCTTTTGGATTCGCCTTTGTCATGCTCTAGGTTGCACAGACGGATTGGTCATATGGAGGTCTGGAAGTATAAATGATGGTTTACCGAGGAACCAATGCAAAGGCCTCTAAAATCTCACTCTGAATGGTGCTTCATCATCAGTGAAGGGGGAAGATGGTCCATCTGAAATCTCAGACTCTGAATGGTGCTTCATCATCTGAAGGGGGAAGATGGTCCATCTGAAATCTCAGACTCTGAATGGTGCTTCATCATCAGTGAAGGGGGAAGATGGTCCATTGTTCATCCCAGATGGCTTATTTAGGAACTGGTGTCCTTTGTGTGGGTCTCTGCTGCATTAAAATCATATAGTCGTATAGATCAGAATTTGGTGTACTTGGTAAGTTGAATTCCTTAAAATCGACAATCAGAAATAAGAGGTAGTGAGACATCTATTTTAAATTTTTTCTAGGATTTTTTTTGTTTGCTTTCATTTCCAGGATTTGCCTTGGGTGTTTTTTGGTTTGCTTTTGTTTCCAGGATGCGCCTTGGGTGTTGGCGTTGGATGTGAATTTGTGGCTCGGGTACGAGGAGCATCAAAGGAACAACTGGAGTGAGACTTGTGCTCTTATGACTGTTGTTCTCCATGCAAACTTGTGTTTGTTACTTAACTGTACAATTTTCCAGTTATGACGTGTGGGCATGAAGCTATACTAACAAAATAGACATAAATAACAAATCTTAATTTCAGTTAGCATGAGCTTCATCTGCTCAAAATCCTGCTTTCTTGGTTCTATAAGTCGCATTTGATTTTTCTTGGTTCCTGCTTTTTTTTGTTGCAGCACCAATCGTACCTTGGTTATAGGTACCTCTATATGTTGCTTTGGAGCTGTGTTGCCCTAAGTCCTTGGAACTGCCATCGACCGGATCATAGAGGGTGAACAACAAAGATGGACGTAAGAAGAAAAAAAAAAGTGTTGTAGCTATGTTTCCCTGTGGTGCTCACTATTGCTACTGAAGTATAGCAGTTGTCAACTCTAAATGAAAATTTTCAGCTTAATTTGTTTCAGGAAGCCTGATTGGTCACTGGAGCCTTGTCGAATTTCTGACTGAAGTAGATTTCTGAGTTGCTAGCTGCAGTTGTGACCTATTTTTTTTTTTTCATACGAACAAAATAATGTTTGGAACTGAGAGCTGCCATTTTGCCGGGCAATTTGATTCCATGCTTTGAGCCAATCCTAAATAATTATTTTTCACAATGAAGGTTCAGAAAAGTGATTCTACAGCTTTGCATGTACTAGCTAGATTAGGTACTTAGCAAAGCCAACATGCCCTCCTTTAATACTGCTCTTATTTCAGAGATACAACCTATTAAGTGCAGTGTGCATATATATTTTTCTGTTTGCACCCAACTCACTACAGGAATCAAACAATGCAGCTAAATGAATCTAGCTGGAAGGAACTTCTGCAAAAAATAGTGAATATTCTTATCTATATAAGGTCTTTCCTCTGTTAGCAAATTGCAATTATCACCTTTTGGCTGTCAAGAAAACTACAACAGTCCAACTATTTATTGCAAGAGCAAATAAAATGGCCTTAGTATAACTTGGATTGTAACTAATGTATCTATTAGCAGGTTTTAGCAAACAACAATGTGAGCTTACGGTAAGAGGACTCCAGATTCGATGGGCCCTGGGAGGGATGTAAACTGCTGCTAGCAAGGCCAGAGCTGCCAGTCTGCCACAAACTGCAGGAGGAAGGGTGGCCACAGATATGGCTTCTGGAGGAGGGCAGCATCTGTAGTCTGAGAAGCCAAGCTTCTGAAGCAGAAAAGTTGTCACTTATTGTTGAATTGAGATTTTATCTCAATATTGACTTCAATGATTGAATGTCTTTGTTAATTTGTAACTGTTGATTGTTGTGTCAATCTAAGATGTTGATTCAGACGTTTTTTGTTGTTTGGACAGTGAAAATTACAATATTCAGAATATTCATCGGACATTGAATGTTGTATGTTCATCTTTGAGAAGGTGGACATTGAATATATACCAATTATGAATTTTACTCTTATTGTTTGGACTAGACAATTGCATAGATATGTTGCTTCTAGAATGTATGTGATTGCAAGTTGAAAGCACCAACTTAAGTGGAAGGATGACAAGCACCATACATGCTAGATGCTACAGATGTGCAAGCAGCCTTTCTTGCTTGCTTGCAAAATGGCAAAATATAGGACTAATTGCTTTTGAAACTATAGTTATGAGATTACATCAGTTATTTATTTTTTGCAGTTATAGTTGTCACTTGATCTTTTAAAATACTAGAAAATATGGATTCTAAGACCCGTAGCAACGCACGGGCACAAACCTAGTGGTTAAATAATGACCAATATACATTATACATTTGAGTACACATGTATACATACTTATGGTTGTACAAAAAAAGTTGAGTATTCCTAGGAATACCAAGGCATCACTGTAGCTCCGCCCATGACTGCAGGGCTGGGAAAAATGTGATTGGGAGGGGGCTGCCAGCTGCCGTATACCCAAGACAAATCGAAGCAAACATCGACATGCAAGCTAGGGCTGGGCCTTCTTCCCTAGGCTGTTGATGGGCTAACATTACAAGCAGGTATTAAGTACTACTTGAGCTCAGTACGCCAGTAGCAAAAGCAATCCCGGTACCTATTCCGTGAACTTAAATTCTAGCCAGTGATTTTCTAGCAGTTGAGTTTGCCACCGAAATGCAGTGCAAGAGATAGAAGCAAGGAAGAAAAAAAAAGATCTAATAGACATCTGAACTCACCCGCACCATTTCCACCAAACAAATTTAGCTAGAGTTTAGGAGAACTACGAGAACCCGCATAGAGGGTACGAGAAGTAGAAACCCTAAGGAGTAGAAGAGGAGTTGGGGAGGGGGGCGTGGGGCACTCACATCGTGGTGGATACCAAGGAGGAAGACGAGGTGGAGGTCTCCGTGAGAGAGGCGGAGGCGGCGGCTGAGGGGGAGGTGCCGACGCAAAGCGAGATGCCCGGGGCGGAGGAGCGGCGCTAAGCCGCCAAGACAGGCAGGCGAAGCGGCCGCCGCCGACCCTTCTTCGCCTGTCGCTCGCGCCTATGCGGGAGTCGCAAAACTGCGAGCGTGCGGGCCTGCTGGAGAAGGGGGAGATAGGTCACGCGTGGGAAGCAAGCTGGGCTGCTTTTCTTTCATGGGCCGTAATCGGTCGAAACCTTTTTTTTTAAACGGGTCCAAAAAGTGTGATATCCGTAACCAGATTTCGTAGGATTGTATCCAAGGTGTGCTCCAGCGTATGTTACGCGAAACACGGTATGCATCCAAGAGTATCCGCATCCAAGGTGTGCTCCAGCGTATGTTATGCGAAACACGGTATGAATCCAAGAGCGATTGACTCATGACAAGACACTAGAGTCACCGTCCGACCACCTCTTCCCTCTCTCTCTCCTCCCACACGACCAACGGTGGCTAAGGTTCTTCCCTCTCCTCTCTTATTCTCCAACTCCGGCGGGCTTAGAAGGGGTTTTATGGGGATATAGGCTAGCCAAGCAGTGGGCAACAACTGAACAATTTAGGACCTTAGCGATGGTGGAGGCGGCCATGCTAGGTCGGGACAGAGACGGACGTTGCGGCAGTGCTCGCCAATGAGCATGGCCATGGCGGTGTCAAGGGTGAGGGAAGAGGAAGAAGAAGGCTGTCATGGCCTCGCTAGGTTTCATCAGAGCTCTACATCGCTGCAGATCTCCGGCGAACCCCTAGTGTGGTCACGGTGAGGTGATGGGTAGAGGCGGGTGCTAGGAGAAGGAGGGGGCATGGTCGGGGACATGTTCATTAGTGGAAATAGAAGGTGGAAAAAAAAGTGGAGGAGGTTGCCATGATACTAGCTGCCACTATGCTTTTTTTTTTTTGAGAATTACACAGTACAACGCAGACGCTCATAACACGCATGCACACTCATCCCTATGAACACACGCACGCAAACCCTACCCCTATGAGCACCTCCGAAGGACTGGGTCGGCAGATCTGGAGATTCCCGAAGTCACCACTGGCGCCTCGTCGTCGACGAGAACGTCGCTTACCACTTAAAGCATAACGCCGATAAATCCTGGAAAAATCCTAGGAAAGATGCGAGCACCAGGATTTGATCCCTGGTGGGTAACGTCCCACTGGACAGTTCTACCATTGGACCATAGGCCCATTCGCAGCGGCCACTATGCTGATTAGACCTTAGCACGCCCCCACCTAGCACAGCATTCAAAAACCTTTTTTTTCATATCTTTTCCCAAAAAAAGGTCTTATAGATTGGGTTTCCAAACTAGGCCCAAGTCTCATGGATTCGTTTTAAGGCAAAACGAGCAGGCTCGCATGGGTGACACGGTGACCTATTGCCTAACACGAAAATCAACAGACACCAGAGAAAAAAAGGAAAAATGGCTTCAACCTTTTTGGATTGCCGATTCTTCTCTGTCCATTTCCAATGGACTACGAAAAAACTGATGATAATTTTCTGTTTCTCTCTTGAAAAAAAAATACGAGAGAGAAAATAAAAATCAAGAGCTGCACAGTCCGGGCCATCAGCGCCCCACCAGCCCACGAAACTAGAATTCAAGGCCCGACCGAGCCCCCCGATGGGCCGTCGTGTCGTGTGGTCCGCGTGCGCCGCGTGGAGGCAGCGCGATCTTTTTGCTGCCGCCCTGGCGGATCTCGTGGCGGAGGCACCAGGGACAGGACAAGGACCTGCGGCTTTGCTCCCACAATGTTGGAAGCCGAGGGGAGCAATGATGCTGCCAGAGCCTCCATGCTGGCCTCGACCTGTTTGGGGCCCTGCCCCTTCGTCTTTGCGCGTGTGAGGGCTGCTTGGCGTCTAGCCAAGGCTAGCTGCGTCTCTACAGATGAGCAATGCAGGGTTGGGGACAGATGTGATTGGGAGGACACTGCCAGCTGCCGTATGCCGTATACGAATTGACGCAAACATTGACATGCAAGCTAGGGCTGGGCCTTCTTCCCTAGGCCGTTGTGGGCTACCATTACAAGCCGGTAGTGAGTACTACTCGGGCTGGTGATTATTTAGATTTTCAGAAATCGCGGTACGGCAGTAGAGCAATCCCAGTACCCATTCCGCGAATTCAAATTTTAGCCAATGATTTTTTAGCAGGTGAGTGTGCCATCGAAATGCAGCGCAAGAGATGGAAGCAATAAGGAAAAAAATCTAATGAACATCTGAACTCACCCGCATCATTTCTATTCTATTACACAAATTTAGCTAGGATTTAGAAGAACTACGAAGAACACGCATCGCAGGTATCAGGGTATGAGTATAGAAACCCTAAGCAGTAGGAGAGGAGTTGGAGGGTGAACTCACATCGCTCTTGATACCAAGGAAGGAGGATGCGGATGCGGAGGCGGCGGCCGAGGTGGAGGTGCTGACGACGCCGGAGGGGGGCGCCGAGCCGCCAAGTCGGGGAGGCGGCGGCGGCGCCACCGCGGCACTATAGACGGCGAGTCGTGAGGGGTGCGAGTGTTTGACGCCTTTGACGGTTCGGGTGGGCGGATGGCTGATTCCTCCCTCACATGGGCCGACAAAGCGTTTTTTGGGCCGTCCCCTCCCCGGAGAAAAGGCATAAGCAGAGAAAATGGCTTCAACCGGTTTCTCAAAAAATAAAACACGGGTGACATTGCGCTCGATTTCCTGCCTACCTTCGTCGAACAGTATACGCAGAGAAAATGGCTTCAACCTTTTTGGATTTTCCGATTTTGCTCTGTCCATTTCGATTGGACTACGAAAAATCTGGTGATAATTTCTGTTTATTTCTTCTTGAAAAAAACACGAGACAGAAAAAGAAAATCAAGAGCTGCACAGGCTGGCCTTCTGCTGGTGGGCCATTAGCGCCCCACCAGCCCACGAAACTAGAATTGAAGGGAAAAAAAAAGAGGCCCACCAGGCCCGACCCTGATGGGGCGTCGTCGTGTGGTCCGCGTGCGCCGCGTGGAGGCAGCGCGATCTTTTTGCTGCCGCCCTGGCGGATCTCGTGGCGGAGGCACCAGGGACAGGACAAGGACCTGCGGCTTTGCTCCCTCAATGTTGGAAGCCGAGGGGAGCGCTGATGCTGCCAGAGCCTCCATGCTGGCCTCGACCTGTTTGGGGCCTGGCCACTGCTGTGCTGCGTGCAGGGCTGCTTGGCGTCTAGCCAAGGCTAGCTGCGTCTCTCCAGATGGGCAATGCAGGGTTGGGGATAGATGTGATTGGGAGGACACTGCCAGCTGCCGTATGCCGTATACGAATTGACGCAAACATTGACATGCAAGCTAGGGCTGGGCCTTCTTCCCTAGGCCGTTGTGGGCTACCATTACAAGCCGGTAGTGAGTACTACTCGGGCTTGTGATTATTCAGATTTTCAGAAATCGCAGTACGGCAGTAGAGCAATCCCAGTACCCATTCCGCGAATTCAAATTTTAGCCAGTGATTTTTTTAGCAGGTGAGTGTGCCATCGAAATGCAGCGCAAGAGATGGAAGCAATAAGAAAAAAAAAATCTGTTGAACATCTGAACTCACTCGCATCATTTCTATTCTATTACACAAATTTAGCTAGGATTTAGAAGAACTACGAAGAACACGCATCGCATGTATCAGGGTATGAGTATAGAAACCCTAAGCAGTAGGAGAGGAGTTGGAGGGTGAACTCACATCGCTCTTGATACCAAGGAAGGAGGATGCGGATGCGGAGGCGGCGGCCGAGGTGGAGGTGCTGACGACGCCGGGGGAGCGGCGCCGAGCCGCCAAGTCGGGGAGGCGGCGGCGGCGCCACCGCGGCACTACGTGACGGCGAGTCGCGAGGGGTCCGAGTGTTTGACGCCTTGACGGTTCGGGTGGGCGGTTGGCTGATTCCTCCCTCACATGGGGCCGACAAAGCATTTTTTTGGGCCGTCCCTCTCCGGAGAAAAGGCATAAGCGAGAGAAAATGGCTTCAACCGGTTTCTCAAAAAATAAAACATGGGTGACATTGCACTCGATTTCCGCCTACCTTCGTCGAACAAGTATATACGCAGAGAAAATGGCTTCAACCTTTTTGGATTTTCCGATTTTGCTCTGTCCATTTCGATTGGACTACGAAAAATCTGGTGATAATTTCTGTTTATTTCTTCTTGAAAAAACACGAGACAGGAAAAGAAAATCAAGAGCTGCACGGGCCGGCCCTTTGCTGGTGGGCCATTAGCGCCCCACGAGCCCACGAAACTAGAATTGAAGGGGAAAAAAAAGAGGCCCACCAGGCCCGAGCCCGATGGGGCGTCGTCGTGTGGTCCGCGTGCACCGCGTGGAGGCAGCGCGATCTTTTTGCTGCCGCCCTGGCGGATCTCGTGGCGGAGGCACCAGGGACAGGACAAGGACCTGCGGCTTTGCTCCCTCAATGTTGGAAGCCGAGGGGAGCGTTGATGCTGCCAGAGCCTCCATGCTGGCCTCGACCTGTTTGGGGCCTGGCCACTGCTGTGCTGCGTGCAGGGCTGCTTGGCGTCTAGCCAAGGCTAGCTGCGTCTCTGCAGATGGGCAATGTAGGGTTGGGGATAGATGTGATTGGGAGGACACTGCCAGCTGCCGTATGCCGTATACGAATTGACGCAAACATTGACATGCAAGCTAGGACTGGGCCTTCTTCCCTAGGCCGTTGTGGGCTACCATTACAAGCCGGTAGTGAGTACTCCTCGAGCTTGTGATTATTCACATTTTTAGAAATCGCAAAGATGCGGCGAAGTAGAGCAATCCCAGTACCCATTCCGCGAATTCAAATTTTAGCCGGTGATTTTTTTAGCAGGTGAGTGTGCCATCGAAATGCAGCGCAAGAGATGGAAACAATAAGGAAAAAAATTTGATGAACATCTGAACTCACCCGCATCATTTCTATTCTATTACACAAATTTAGCTAGGATTTAGAAGAACTACAAAGAACACGCATCGCAGGTATCAGGGTATGAGTATAGAAACCCTAAGCAGTAGGAGAGGACTTGGAGGGTGAACTCACATCGCTCTTGATACCAAGGAAGGAGGATGCGGATGTGGAGGCGACGGCCGAGGTGGAGGTCTTGACAACGCCGGAGGAGCGGGCGCCGAGCCGCCAAGTCGGGGAGGCGAAGCCGCGGCGCCACCGCGGCACTACTGCAGCGGCCGAGTCGCGAGGGGGTCCGAGTGTTTGACGCCTTGATGGTTCGGGTGGGCGGTTGGCTGATTCCTCCCTCACATGGGCCGACAAAGCGTTTTTTTTGGGCCGTCCCTCTCCGGAGAAAAGGCATAAGCAGAGAAAATGGCTTCAACCGGTTTCTCAAAAAAAATAAAACACGGGTGACATTGCGCTCGATTTCACGCCTACCTTCGTCGAACAAGATACGCAGAGAAAATGGCTTCAACCTTTTTGGATTTTCCGATTTTGCTCTGTCCATTTCGAGTGGACTACGAAAAATCTGGTGATAATTTCTCTTTATTTCTTCTTGAAAAAACACGAGACAGGAAAAGAAAATCAAGAGCTGCAGACAAGGTCGGCCCGGCTTTGGTGGGCCATTAGCGCCCACCAGCCCACCTAAACTAGAATTGAAGGGGGGAAAAAAGAGGCCCACTGTGCCCCGAGCCCGATGGGGCGTCGTCGTGTGGTCCGCTGCAGGTGCCGCTGCGTGGAGGCAGCAGCGATCTTTTGCCGCCGCCCGGCCGATCTCGTGGCGGAGGCACGGGGGACGGGACAAGGACACGCGGCTTTGCTCCCTCAATGTTGGAAGCCGAGGGGAGCGCCCGATCTTTGCCAGAGCCTCCATTTGGCCTCCTCGACTGTTTGGGGGCGGCCCCTTCTTGTCTTCGCGTGCGAGGGCGCTTGGCGTCTAGCCAAGGCTAGCTGCGTCTCTGCAGATGGGCAATGCATGGTTGGGGATAGATGTGATTGGGAGGACACTGCCAGCTGCCGTATGCCGTATACGAATTGACGCAAACATTGACATGCAAGCTAGGGCTAGGCCTTCTTCCCTAGGTCGTTGTGGGCTACCATTATAAGCCGGTAGTGAGTACTACTCGGGCTGGTGATTATTCAGATTTTCAGAAATCGCAGTACGGTAGTAGAGCAATCCCAGTACCCATTCCGCGAATTCAAATTTTAGCCAGTGATTTTTTTACCAGGTGAGTGTGCCATCGAAATGCAGTGCAAGAGATGGAAGCAATAAGGGAAAAAAAATCTGATGAACATCTGAACTCACCCGCATCACACAAATTTAGCTAGGATTTAGAAGAACTACGAAGAACACGCATCGCAGGTATCAGGGTATGAGTATAGAAACCCTAAGCAAGTAGGGAGAGGAGTTGGAGGTTGAACTCACATCGCTCTTGATACCAAGGAAGGAGGATGCGGATGCGGAGGCGGCGGCCGAGGTGGAGGTGCCGACGATGCGATGGGAGGAGCGGGCGCCGAGCCGCCAAGTCGGGGGAGGGGCGGGGGGCGCCACTGCGGCACTACGCTGACGGCGAGTCGCGAGGGGTCCGAGTGTTTGACGCCTTGACGGTTCGGGTGGGCGGTTGGCTGATTCCTCCCTCACATGGGCTGACAAAGCGTTTTTTTGGGCCGTCCCTCTCCTGGAGAAAAGGCATAAGCAGAGAAAATGGCTTCAACCGGTTTCTCAAAAAATAAAACACGGGTGACATTGCGCTCGATTTCCTGCCTACCTTCGTCGAACAGTATACGCAGAGAAAATGGCTTCAACCTTTTTGGATTTTCCGATTTTGCTCTGTCCATTTCGATTGGACTACGAAAAATCTGGTGATAATTTCTGTTTATTTCTTCTTGAAAAAACACGAGACAGGAAAAGAAAATCAAGAGCTGCACAGGCCGGCCACTGCTGGTGGGCCATTAGCGCCCCACCAGCCCACGAAACTAGAATTGAAGGGGAAAAAAAAATAGGCCCACCAGGCCCGAGCCCGATGGGGCGTCGTCGTGTGGTCCGCGTGCGCCGCGTGGAGGCAGCGCGATCTTTTTGCTGCCGCCCTGGCGGATCTCGTGGCGGAGGCACGGCCGCAGCCGCGGCGCCGATGACGACGAGCCGCAGCCGCAGCGGAAAGCGACGAGCGGCAGCCACAATATCTCCCGCCCACCAATGGCCGCGCGCCCCCTCGCGCCCCGCACCCTATCTTCTCCTCCTCTCCCTCCCCCGTCTCCGAGCAATCTCCCCCACCGTCCCCACCTCTCCTCCATGCCGCGCAAGCGCGGTAACACCTCCGCCTGCTCGTAGTAAAACACTAGCGGACCAGCGAGCGCCGAAGCGCCTCCCGCTCTTCTCTCTCCTCGCCTCGTCTGTCCCACTCGATCTCTCCCGGCGTGTGGTGGCCATAGCTTCCCTGCCTCCACTTGTCTTCCTTGTTTCCTCTGCTGAGGGCTACTAGCTAGGCTCAGTTCAGTTCCTCGCCGCTGCTGCTACTGCGCGCACTTCTGCTGCCTGCTGTCCTGTCCCGTGCCGCCGGCTCTTCCTCGTCATCCGCGTTCCAGCTGCCTCCGCTGCCGCCTCGATCGCGCAGGTACGGTACAAGTACAACTCCGGCGTAAGTTTGCCGCTCGCCTCTCCTGCGCGGGTTGTTTCTAGCACTTCAGGTAGGTGTGCGTATACAACTCAAAGATTGATACAACTATACATACCTACTCACGCACGGCCGCGGCGTGCGCAGCGCAGGTGAAGGGGACACCAACGCCATGACCGCGACGCCGGCGGTGATCGGGCTGAGCGCCGGCAACCGCCTCCTCGCGACCTCATTCGGCTCCACCGACCTCGCGCCCGCGGACGCGCACGCGTCGCGGCAGTTCGCGCCAGCCGCGCCCAAGCTCACCGTCGTCGCGCACCGCGCCTCCGCCTCCTCCTCCTCATCATCCTCGCCCGCCGGCCACGCGCGTGTGCACGCCATCCGGGCGCTCAGGAACCACTCCGCGCCCGCGCTCGCGCCGCCTCTGCCTCTGCCGCTGCCGCCTCCACCCGCAGACCCGGCGGCTCCGGAGCTGGACTCGGAGGTCGAGTTCGAGTCCTCGCTCGAGGCCATCGTGCTGCTGCAGCGCTCCATGCTCGAGAAGCAGTGGGAGCTGCCCTTCGAGGACGACATCTCCGCCACCGAGGAGGAGGACGAGGAAGAGTGGGATGAGAGGCTTCGCAAGGCCTCGGTGGTGGTGGCGCGGTCCGGCATCTCGGCGCGGCAGCGGCGGATGAGCGGACGGCGGCGGGGAGCTGGCCGGAAGAGCGTCACCATCAGCCCGGAGCTGATGCAGAGCCGGAACCGCATCTACCTCCGGGGCACCGTCAGTAAGGACCTCCTCACGCACAAGCAGGTCATCCAGCTCTCCAGGAAGATCAAGGACGGCATCTGGCTTCAGCACCAAAGATCAAAGTAACATTTCAATTCAAATTCAAAATACATGCCCATCAGTTGCACAATTGCAACGTCGTTAGGATTTGAATGTTGACATCGAGTGTTTGCATTGTTAATATAGCTACATATTACATTGAATGAGTTGGAAATTAATACACACATTTGTCACACACATCATGAACCACTTATAAAATGCTCAATATGCTGAAATGTATGCACACATTACAACCTTTCATTGTTTTTAGAATTTTCATATAACATAATTGTGATCAAAGTTGCATGTTGAAGATTGTGTGTATCTAATGAATTCCAGCTCCTTATCTGATTCCCCGATGTTCCTAATTTTGAGTTCAGGCTGAAGGAGAAACTGGGGAATGAGCCGTCATACAAGCAGCTGGCACAATCACTGCGAATATCAGCTCCTGAACTGCGTGCAAGAATGCGCGAGTCGTTTCTTGCCAGGGAGATGCTGACAATGAGCAACATCCGTTTGGTGATATCCATTGCCCAGAAGTATGATAATCTTGGTGTCGAATTGGCAGACCTTATTCAGGTGATGACATAAGCTGTCGATCATTTAATTTGTATCTGGATATTCCATCTGTTAATTTGTTACACTGTAAATTACTGTACCTGAAATGTTGAAATGTGATGTGTCCATTGATTTTGCAGGGTGGTCTGATAGGGCTACTCCGTGGGATCGAAAAGTTTGATGCCTCAAGGGGATTTAGGATTTCCACCTATGTATATTGGTGGATTCGTCAGGTTAGAGCCGATTTTTCTTGTCCTGCAGCAATTTGGAGTTTTGGACCTAATCAGATCATAGCTGAATTGAGCCTTCTATTCATTTGCCTGTAACCAGGGTGTTTCAAGAGCATTGGCTGATAACTCAAAAACGTTCAGACTCCCTACTTATTTGCATGAGAGGTTGGTAGCAATTCGTGGTGCAAAGTATGCGTTGGAAGATCAAGGAATTGCTCCGACAATAGAGGTAAGGAGGCTATATTGATGAAGTTGTGGCCACTTCTGTTCCACCAAACTGCAAAGTGTTTCAAGATGCAATTTCCTGATTTATTATCTCTAATTTCAAATCTAAATAATAACGAATTTTGAAACATTCTGATGTTCTTTTATGACCTTTCTGGCAATCCTCAGAATATAGCAGAGTCGCTCAATATATCAGAAAGGAAAGTGCACAATGCTACAGAGGTAAAAGAAGAAAATCTTACCTGGTAGAATTTCTACTGGTTAATGCTTTTTGACATTTCTTCCATTCTCAAAACCATTGACATATGCAGGCTGTGAACAAGGTTCTTTCACTGGATCAACAGGCATTCCCCTCCTTAAACGGCCTACCTGGGGACACACTTCATAGTGTCAGTAGAGCTATATGAAGCATTCCATCTTTTTGACTTGGGTATGCTGGAAACTAACTTTATTCCTCTTTTCCTCATGTTTTCAGTATATAGAGGATCAAAACGTCGCAAATGATCCATGGCATGGATTTGAGGAAAGGTATCTCAAGGTATGCACATTAATGTTCTTCCGAAGAGGATAATAATGCATACTAATTTCTTGTGACAGCGATATGTCCATTAGTATCAAACAGCTGTTATAGCTTCCAATTTCTTGTTTGTTATGATACATGGCCCTATCATAGTAAGGAATACTTCATTTTTTTCACAAGTATGCCATTTTATTTCCTTTTTTGCGAGCTATGTCATTTTATTTCTGACATACCTAGCGAATTAAATATTCTTCTTTTATGACACTTCCACAGCTGTTTTAACATAAATACTCTGTTGATGCCAGGAAGAAGTCAACAATCTTATAAATTCAACTCTCAACGAGCGTGAGAGGGACATTATTCGATTATATCATGGCATAGGAAAACAGTGCCATACATGGGAGGATATTAGCAGGCAGTAAGTATTCTGTCTTGACAATGAACAATCTATCTGTGCATATAGCTATACTCAACCAAGTCTGTGTGAAGTTGGATTCA
Source organism: Chrysopogon serrulatus (assembly GCA_015844335.1). Classification (NCBI taxonomy): domain Eukaryota; kingdom Viridiplantae; phylum Streptophyta; class Magnoliopsida; order Poales; family Poaceae; genus Chrysopogon; species Chrysopogon serrulatus. The sequence goes on from JADLZL010007173.1 coordinate 47,582, forward strand.
TGCAGAGTCTGCCCATACCTTGAGCACAACCATGAGAATTTGCAGAGATTTTTTAATTTGGACTTTGATATTCTAATTGTAGCATGGAAATTATATTCTCCAGGTTTGGGTTGTCGAGGGAGCGTGTGAGGCAAGTAGGACTCATTGCGATGGAGAAGCTGAAGCATGCTGCAAGGAGGAAACATTTGGATGCATTGCTTGAGGAATATTGAGTGAGATATTTTTCATTTGAGTCGGTTCCACAAATGCAGTGGTTGTATATACTCGGAAACATAGGGTACATCATCCTTGAAAAGGCTTTACTGCCACTCACTCTGCAGATAACTATACATGTACATTTGTGACAATCAATAGGCATGCATGATTAAAGCATTTATGGCTGCAAAATCAACAAGGCGATCCAACAAAAAGAGAGCTTTTTTTTTTTTTTGTCTTGGAAGCTTCACAATTTTTTATGTAATATATGTATATGTGATGTATCATCTAGCACCTTAATCTGTAGAGCGATAGCATTTATGTCATGGATTTGTATTCTTCTCTAGGTAGTACATAGAAGGAAAAATCGTTATCTAAAAAAACACAGAAGGAAAATTGATACAACTGCAGAAATATTTATCTTTCACGTGTCTAAAATGTCTTTATAGATAAAGGAAAACGTGTCTAGAATATACTAGCAAATAAATCTCATAAGACATTTCTGAATAGTCTGGACAACGTTAGTTGACCGTATGGCCCGACCGCCTGAGCTTGGTTAAGGCAATCCTGCAAGAATATACACGTGATGATGCTTTAAGGCCCATTTTTTCAACAGAAGTACGTAGCTTGCACGCGTTTCATTAAGAGAAAAAAAGATTACAACAACAGTGCAGCCGATGGACGTTCCGGAAAGCAAGCTGCGTAATGTGGAACACCAAAGAACGCACTGATCGACCAGAGTTAGACAAAATAAATAAATAAATAAATAAATAAGCAAACCAACTAAGCTTAGAAAACCAAGCCTGGCTCGCATGCCGCAACCAGGCCCTGTGGCCAGGCTCGTCACATGCCGGAATGCATACGTCATCCGGTGTTTGGTTGTTGTGCTGACAAACTGGAAGCACGACCCAAATTGCTCGTTCTTTTTAGGCCGAGAGGTGTCTATTGCATGCGTGCAGCCTGGCTGGGAGAGTCAACCAGAAGTATGCCTGCATCTGGATGGCCTGGTTTGACCAGCCAACCAAACACGCCCTACAGTGCTGACAAACTGGAAGCACGACCCAAATGCTGTTTTTAGGCCTAAGTAATTGAGTATTCTTTCTATCCTATTTGCGTCAAAGCAATTAGAACTTAAAATCGGTTTGCCACCAAGGTCCAAGTTTTGCATCTCCAATAGAACTGCAGCCAGAGCTAGCAAAAATCACGAAATATGTCAGAATCTGCAGAGAAATGAGTTCTCCAAGGTCTGGAGGCGTGCACTTCAATAATGCTGAGCTCCAAGGTATAGAGGTGTCGGATTCTTGTATATATTTCATATCCCCTGGAATTCGACAGTCTCTCACGGTGCGAAAGAATCAGTGTCTGTAGATTATATAAGAATGCTTATTTCTTCTGAAAGTTGTTTGACCCACCGGTTGCATGAGAGATTAAGGTACCAGGTGTTGCAAGTGCCTTTGTAATATTTACATCTGCATTTGGTATTTCAACAAGATTTACATTTACATCTGTATTTGGTACTTTTTTTTTTTTGAAAAGTCACCGGGGGGGGTGAGAGCCCCACTTGAACAGGTTTCCATTGATTCCGACAAAGCCGGTGCATGGGGGGTGCAAGCACCCTAAATAAAGTTCTTACAGTTATAGAGGATTACAAAACATAGCAAGGGGAGAGCTTAAGGCATTAAGTCATTATAAAAAAAATTACACCAAGCATCTGCAACCAATCTATCTTGTGACCGTAGACGGCAACTCCAGAAGCGTGCCACTTCTCTGCATTTGAATAAGAGCAAAGGGAGGCTGGGCTGCTGCTGTCTGAAGACAACATCGTGGCGGTGGTTTCAAATCTGCCAGCAGCATAAGAGAACGAAGGTTGAGAAGAGTAGAGGAAGTATACCAGCAGGTCTGGGAAGGTTCCAAAGTTCTCGGACCGACGGTAGTTCCTGCGGTTGGAGGCCGAGATGCAACCAGAAGGAAGATGAAACCGAGCAGCCAAAGATCAGGTGGTCAGGGGTTTCAGCTTCGAGCCCACAGACCTCACAAGTAACAGATTCTATGATGTTTTTCGTGACTAGAACTGCGCGACACTGGATCCTGTTATGAATCAGCAGCCAGGCAAAGAATCTGACTCTTGGATGTGCTTTACTCTTCCACACGAAGGCTGCAATGTTGCTTGTAGTGCCTGAAGATGAGGAAGCCGCATAGATAGCCGATGACTTAAGGTTATGGAACTGATCTTCAAAGTTAGTCTGCCTCTGATCTGGTGTCGACTGAAGAACAATAGGTTGCAGAAGGTGAGTGAGTGCAAGCAATTCGTCCCTTGCCCTGGATGACATCCGGTTTACGAAGATGGAGTGGAAACCTACCGAGATGGCAGCAGCCACGCTGACAGAAGGGTCAGTCGTGTGGGTGAAGAGGCAAGGCAGGTGTTCATGTAGAGTGACATCCAAAGTAGGTAGCCATGAATCAAACCAGAAGGAAGTGGTTTTCCCATCACCTAAATGGACCGAGGTGATGCTCCGATAGGCCGGTAGAAGTGACCTGAGGGCTGCCCAGTGGTTACCATCCCCGTTGTCCTTGAAGGAAACCAGGTCTTTGTGTTGTCTTAGCCCAAGCCGCCCATGCAGAGAAGCCTGGGTTGTGAAGCCTATGCAGCAGTTTCAGAAGCAGCGCTGCATTTTGCATAGCCAAGTCCTGCACACCAAGCCCTCCTTCCTTTCTTGGCTGCCTGGCAACGTCCCAGTTGATCAGACATTTAGAGCCAGACGTCTTATCCTTGCCAGACCAAAGGAAGGCTCGGAGTTTGCTGTCAATGGCCTCAATGATCCCGGATGGAAGGGCCATAGCTTGCATGATATAGGTTGCCAGACCGTCGAGGACTGAGTTGATAAGAACAAGTCGGCTCTGGTGATTCAAATATGCCGATTGCCAACCAGCTAGCCTCTTGTCAATCTTCGCAATTAGAGGAGAAAAGGCAGACAGGTTTAACTTGACATTGGACAATGGCAGACCCAGGTTAGACCTGAGGGAAGTATTTGGTACTTCAGTAAGGGTAACTCCGATATCCAGGAATAGCATACTTCCAGGTTTTCGGATTCTTCAGTTTAGGCCCTAACAACGGAAAAAATGATGTCAGAATACAAGTTGCTGCATCCAAGACAAGATATCAAACTTCGAGCTTGCAACTGGATTGCATCTTAAGAGTTGGATAGGAGCATGAACATCAAAATAAAACAGGGCTCACTGACCCTCTCATATGACAAACTCACCAAGCATCCGAAATGGAGAAATAAATTTGCATGCTATTGAATAGAAGTATAGAACAAAACAGGCCTATAACTCGGAATAGGTCAAAGACCACACATTATTACATTTTTCTTGAAATATAACAAACCGAACTCCCCATGTGGTGAGTGGTGACTGATTGGCAAACCTCTGTAGTCATGAGACAGATGCACCCTTAAGGCCAATTTGGAGGAGGGAAGAAAACTAGACAAATTTGCTGACTAGTTTGCTTGGTAATAAACAATTACAAAAACATCCTAACTATCAACTGAAAAAAAAAGAACAAAAGAAAACATAAAAATCCCAGGAAAAACTTGAAATTACAAAACAAATGGCTAGAGAAATGTAGGCTGCATATAGAAGAGAAATGGATTGGAACATTACATACCATCACGGGGATCGCTTGAATGAGCATGTGACAAATCACTTTCTTCAAGGTTCTCCAAAAGTTGTTGGTGGCGTTTGTAAAGAGGATTCATATCCATGGCCGGGCAATATTTGACATTAAGTATCTGCAGAGCTGAATAACTCCCAAGAGCACCTGGTAAGGATGTCAAACATTTACACCTTTCAAGAATGAGGTTTAGTAGAGATGGCAGGTGTCCCAGGGAATCTAATGACCGCAGCTGATTGCAGTCATGAATGTTCAAAAGCCTAAGTGCATCCAGCTGCCCTGACACAGAACAAAGGTTCTGACACGACTTGATATATAACAAGTTGAGGGACGGTGGTAGGTTTGGGACTGTTACCAAGCTATCACAGGAATCTATGTGTACACTCTCCAAGCAAGGAAGATGATGATTAGTTTGTGCTGGTGATTGCTTTGGCACACTGGAGGATGCACAATATTCCAGCAACGTACTTGTGTCTACCTGCTCCACATGTACACTCTTCGATCTTGTATCCTCCCATATGAACTCAAAATTTTCACAGTGGCCAATAATGATATTAGTGATAGATAAGGGAAGAACAAAGAGCTCCCTCAGCCTACAATGTGATACTCGCACACTGTTTAGCCTTGGCAGGACCTGATTCCTTATTGGTGCTGGCTCACCTTTTAGCTGTGCGAGCCCCAATAGATTATTGCACCCACAAAAAACCAAATGCTTCAAGGATACCAAGCTTTGGAACACATCCTCAGGCCAGTAGATGAGTGCTGAACAACTAAAAATCTCCAAAGAAACAAGCTTTCCAAACCATCTCCAGATCCCAACTGTTGGCTGAGATGGATTTTGAAGGGACAAAAATTCACAGCCAAATAATGTCACCTCTAACAGAGATGACTCAAAGTTTTTCTCATCTAGCTCAAGTGCTGCTTCTTTGTCATGGACAGACAGTTCTAGCCTTGACAGCAAAGACATGTATCTATATGTAACTATTAGTAACGATAGCTGTGCCTTCTCTTCAGCAAGATCAATAGCCTTGAGATTTGGTGTTTCAGGTAGAGTAACCAGCTTTGGACAGCCACGAATAACAAGATTCTCAACCTGAGGAAACGTCACTTCTCCCTCTCTCCCTTCAGCTGCCACCCACCTTTTCATGTTCTTCAGTCTAAGTAACGTCAGTTCTTTTAATTTCGGAAATGTCAAGGATGCCTCGTTGCTACAAAGGCTTTGTAATTTCTCCAGTTCTTATAAATGAAGAATCTGGAGAGTTTCCAAATGGCTAAATTGAGGAAATTCCACACACTCTGTAAAGCCAATTAGATGTAGCTCCGTCAAATGCTTCTGCACCAAACTAAGATCCTTCATCCATGTTGGTAAAGAAGTGCTTTTGTAACCCTGTATCCGTAGCTTCTCCAACCACTCATGAGGTTTAAGGGCGTCTAATACCTTCTTATGACAATCTGATACTTGTTCCTTTTGGCATTCACTACTCCATTCAAGAGATAAATGCCTGAGTTTCTCTTTATTTCCAAGAGTAGCAGCTCTTGCCTGTGTCTCTGTTACATTTTCCAGATAACTTAACATCAATTTGCCACCAAGGTCCAGGTTTTGCAATTCTCCAATAGTACTGCAGCCAGAGCTAGCACCAGCCACAAAATATGTCAGAATACACAGAGAAGTGAGCTCTCCGAGGTCTGAAGGCATGCACTTCAATGATGTGCATCCCTCAGTATACAGGTGCCGGAGGCTTGCCATATACTTCATATCCCTTGGAAGTCGACAAAGCTTATAACAGCCCGAAACATTCAGGGTCTGTAGATTATACATGATGCCTATTTCTTCAGGAAGTTGTTTGATCCGCCAATTTTCTGAGAGATCAAGGTACCTTAGGTGCAGCAACTGCCTTGATCTGATTTTAAATTCTGAATGTCTAGGATGTCTTATTGCTCGCAGAGAATTGTACTTTGGCATATGTGATATCATGTCTGCATCAGGCAACAATAATGTCTGGAGAGCTGGGGCTTGTTTCTTCGGAAAAGCGATCCGATGAGCACCAGTCACATCATACGACAAGAACAAGTGCCGACAGTGCTTTGACAATAACCTCTGATCAAACCTATTGGTGATAGTTGCAAATTCTTCACGTAAAACAGATAAGGCAATGTCATGCATAAGATCATGTATCTTACATGTCTTAATACTATGAAAATGACTCCAGTTTTGATCCTCCAAGGCATCTTGAAAGAATGACCTCCAAGCTAGCTCGTTGAAAATCTGTCTTCCAGTTACTTCAAGGGAGACAGCATCTTCAAGTGGTACATAGTCATTTGCCATCCACAGCTGGATTAAAGTGTCCACATTGATCTCATAATCTTTTGGAAACACAGCACAAAATGCAAAGCACTGCTTCATGTGTAATGGTAAGTTGTCATAGCTGAGCTTGAGTATGGATAAAATTCCAGTCTCCTCATTGCAAATGCTGCTTTTCTTTAATATAGCCATCCATTCCTCCTTGCTAGTCTTGGTACTCAGCATGGAACCTATGGCTTTGGCAGCTAAAGGAGAGCCAGCACATCTCTTCATGATAGCATCAACAACTTCCTCTAGATTAGCAAATACTGGCTTCTGCAAAATGAATGCTCTTTTCTCAAGTATTTCCTTCAGAAATACATCCTCTAGATTTGCCAGATTATGGGATTCAACTTTACCCCCAGACATAATTTGAGCTACTTTTAAATCACGAGTTGTGGTCAGTATGGCACTACCTTTTCCAGCATACTGAAGACAGGTCTTCAGCTTTTCCCACTTATTAACATCTTGATTCCATACATCATCCAACACAAGGAGGCACCTCTTTCCGCTTAGTTCTTTCTGAAGGTCTTGCAAAGCCTTTTCACTATCTTTCTCTGTGCTATTGCAGATGCTTCTTGCAATATTGCCCACATCAAAATCCTCTGACACACAACACCACTTTCGGAACTGAAATTGCTTCTCTACTTCAGGGTCATTGTAAACTAGCTGTACAAAGGTGGTCTTGCCCAGCCCACCTAATCCAACAATAGGGAGAACAAGGAGATCAACCTTGCTAGAATGCTCAGGTAGGAGATCAGCACTGCTAGCATGATCAAGTAATGTCATCACAATCTTCTTCTTCTCTTCAATTCTGGATCTATCAACAGTATCCTTCTCGGATTCAATCATGATGGGATCTGTCTGCCGGTGTGGCTTTGGCGATGGTGCTTGTTGCCTGTGACTGAAACCAAAGGCATTCATTTCTGCAACCAGAACCTCAATGTCTCGCACAATCTTCTGCAGCTTCTTACCCATCCTACGACGGAACACAATGTGGTTATAAGCAGGGAATAGGCTTACAGCATCCATGCCGAGCATATTGTGGTGGCCCCTCTTCTTGGCTTCTCGCGCAAGTGCCTCATATTTGAACTCATCAAAGACATCATTTGCTTCATATGATACTTTCCTGAGCGCTTTGAGCCAGGCTCTTACTCCTGCCCGGTACACACCCTTCTCTTCTGCATCTTCAATGATGTCCAGGATGGCCGGTAGCTTGCGCTCCAAGATCTCACGCTGCTCCTCCATGCCTTCCATCACCTTGTACTGGTCCAGAAGGTACCTGGACACCTTGTCCTTCACCATGGAGACCAGCGGTCCGATGACCATACTAGTTACCAGTTCAGCCATTGCCATGGTCACAACTCAAACTCACAGAGCACTTGGGGAAAATGGACAATGTCTCGGGGGTGGGGGGGTGCGGATGAAGCGAGCAAGAAGGGAAGGAGAAGTGGGTGCAGGAATATATGGATGGAGAAAAATAAAATAGAAGTGGTGGGCACTATTATAAGCGAGAAACGAAGGAACGAACATGTTGCCAGCTAGAGACGACTACAGGAAGTCAAGCTATAGTGAAGGTGGCCTGCAACTACACATGCCGGTTAACTATATGCTAGGCATGCGATTTAAAAAAAAAAAAAGGATTGGACAGCAGGTTGTGTCTCAGGCTCAGCATCCTAGGCAATGTATAAAATTCACAATAACTGACAATGTGAGATGCTAAACGTAATTCTTGGAAATTGATCTGATGAAAGATCTCCTAGATTATACTTAAGAAACACCCTTTGGCATTTGATCGAACACCTTAGGAGCAGGGTGCCATAACGATTCTTCAACATAACTAGAGGTAGAGCAATCGGAATCCGGAACAAGGTAATGTAAGCATGGTCGAACAAGATGGCAAACCTAACATCCACTCCAGCCAGCTCCCGCCTCCCGCCCCCTGAATTGCGGCCGCGGTACTTGTAAGTCGATGACCACTCCAGCGCTGCTGACCTTCTCTTCTGGCCAACTCCATCGTGGCAGCAGCGTACCAAGTACGCTGGCCGGATACAGGAAAAAGTGGCGACGGGGGTAGATCGGAAACGGATTAACGCTCGTCGCCGCCAGCCACCGAAACGCAAATCCTAGCTGCTGCTGGTTGCTCTCACGTGGCCAGCCGGCCATCGGAGCGAGTCTGTCTGCGAGGGCGAGGAGAGGAAGACGGAACCAGGCTAAAGGAAACTGTCCGTTGTGTCTTTCTGTTGCTGTTTTCATTAAGGCCCATACGGCCATATATATCCTACACTTCGTAACCATTTTGGCTGGGCCATTAGCCTGAGTATGTGCCGCTGTGGCTGATGGACCATAGGCCGCGGGACATTCTCAAAAACTTTGGAATACTTTTAAAAAATTCAGTTTAATCTTAAAATTTCATAGAAAACTTGTTTAAACTTGTAAAAATACAAAACTAGTTTTAGAATATTTTAAAGTTGTGCTCTATCTTATAGTGTCTAGCTTCATTTTTTTAAAAATTTTGATGGACACATTTTGGTGCTTATTCGGTAGTAAAAGTTCTTGTTATCAACTATAAATTAGTAGAAGCGCGCACTATAGTCTTGACGATGCTCCACTGATGCTTCTACCTAGTCTGGACGATCAACATCGACTAATTGTAGTAGATAACGAGTGTTTTTACTAGAAAATAAGCACAAAATGAATCCACTGAGCAACATAAGATAGAGCATTCTTTTAGTAAAATACAAAACTAATTTCATAATTTTTTGAGACAAAACAAAATTTTAAGATTAAATTAATTGTAATTATTTCATGTAATTTTTATGAATAGTTTTTTGAAAAATTATCTTCCTGAATTTTTAGATATTTGTAAAATTGTTTATCTCCACAAAATTTTGACTTAGTTCAATTTACTGTGATGTGACGGCACATTAGCAAAACCACCGTCAAAACCAACCAAGGTTTAAAAGCAAATAATTTAACAAATGACTACAATAGTTGAGGGAGATAAATTGAGTCCTTTTATTCTCGGAGACCCAATAGGCCTCTTCTGAAGTGACATTTCCATTTGCCTGGCTAGTCCTTATCTACCCAACCAAATAAGCCTATAACGACAAATAGCCTAAGATGTACAGGGTCACATGAACTCTAGAACCGGACAAATCACCTCCCTCAACTTTTCAGTCGTGTGTGTTTACCTCCCTGGAGAGGTTTTGAAGCCGGTTTCTTTTTTATCTATTTTTGCTAAATCTTTAAAAATTTATAGTAAATCATAAAAAAATCATAAAATAGAAAATCCATTTTTTTGGACTCCACATGAGTAGATCTACATAGTAACATATAATATGGTATGCTTTAATACAAAGTTTTTTTTGTAGAATCTATGCTTTTCTATAATTGGAATAATTCATAACGGTAGTTTTTATGGTCTAATTGTGGTGAAATTTTTATAGTGGCCTAATTATTATATGCTTTAACTGTAGTAAAAAATTCGTGCTCATTGGATTATGTGTAACTTAGTTTTTGATTTATGTAGGGTTTATGCTTGTTAAATCTAAATAAATCTAAAACTAAATTATACATGATCTAATGAGTATGAAATTTTTACTGCAGTTCAACATATAATAATTAGGCCATCATAAAAATTTCACCATAATTGAACTATAGAAACTGCAATTATGAATTATTCCAAATAATTATGAAAAAGCATATATCTAAACTCTACAGCATAAGTTTTGTACTAAAGCATATCATATTATATATTCATTATGTAAATCTACTCATATGGAGTCCAACAAAATTGACTTTTCTATTTTATGATTTATGATGAATTTTTAAAGATTTTATCAAGATAAATAAAAAATAAAAAGACAAAACCACCTTCAAAACCTCTCTAGGAAGGTAAAATACACGGTTTAAAAAGTTGAGGGAGATGATTTAACCAGTTTTGAGGTTCAGGGAGGAAAAACGGACTTTCACAAAAATTGGATTTTCTATTTTATAATTTTCTATGATTTACAATGAATTTTTAAAAATTCTATCAAAATAAATAAAAAAGAAAAAGACAGAACCACCTTCAAAAGCTCTTCAGGAAGGTAAAATGCTCACAAAAATTAAGAAATCACGGACTCAAGGCAACATGCAGCGTACTTGCGGTGGCAACAACCTCAACATTATTTAAAACTTTGGTTGACGAGTGCTAGCATCATCAGTTCTGAGTTCTAACCATGCCACTCTGCAAGAGTATATGTGTGATCCAGCGTTTAGCCATTTAGGCCCCCAAGCCACAACATTTCTCTTCTAGTTTCTAGTTTTTTTTTTTTTTTTTTTTTTTTGACAACAAGCATTTTCATATATTAACAACATGAAGCTGCTGAGATAAATACATCGTTCAGGCTGACTTGAAGAATAGCCTGGATGTGGGTACACAGGGGTACATGGAGCTCAGAGGAGCAAGAAAAATTTTGTGTGTCCTGGGTATAAGTTTCCTGGTAAGCTTGACATGCTAAGCTATGAGCTGTAGAATTTAGAGACATGTGAATCTTAAAGATTTTGTTCGAAGAGGAGACCACGTTATTGGAAAACAGTTGGGTGTAGGGCTTGATTCGCCAATCAGGGGGATTGGAGAGGTCTTCTTTGTTGACAAAATTGACTAGCTGTTCATTGTCTGAGAGGAAGTTGATCCCTGTAATATGTAGTTTCCTAGCAATTTCTGAAGCCACAGCTAGAGCTGCTGCCTCTGCCATAAGTACAGAAAGCAAACGCTTGCAGGATTATGGGCTCAGCAACCTGACGCATGCATGATGTACGCATAAGAGAAGCAATTCGATCGTGCACGTTACCTGCAGTTGTTGTTTGACATGTCATTGTTGAGATGAAGCTAATTGATCTCAATCACGCATTCAGCATGTCATTGTTGAGATGAAGATTCCCAATCATTGAACGCAATCACGCATGCATTAAATAATAAAAAAATGCTAATTATACAGTTTAGTTGTAAATCACGAGATGAAAGCCTAGTTATGAACAATATTTTCAAATTACACACCTGCCCTTCAGGCCTAAGCATGTTTTTTGTTGCCCAGGTTCTCGCCTTCCCCTCCTTTGGCTCTGGGTCCTGAATGCGTGCGCCTCATGCATGCTCCCAGTTTCACAAGACAATAGCACATGCTTAAATCATAACTCAAAATAAAGTTACAACTAGGTATCCTTACAACAGTGGAACACTCTCAAGTAATGAAACAGATCAAGAACGTTGCAACGGCCACAACGGCCCAACCAAAGTGCTCTTCCTCTTCACCAATGGTCACCAATGCTGCCTGCATGTCTCCATGCCAGAAGCTGTTGGCCGTCCAGGTACATACTCGTGCGCATGCCACGGTGCTGCTGCTCTCTCGTCTGTACATATGTACACGGCCATGCTTCATTTCTACAGGCATTCAGCGGCAGTTCCACGACATTATGGCAATGCCAATGCCAGGCAGGAACGACAACGGCATAAAAAGAGCATTCATCTCCATGAGCACTTGTTCAAGCAGATTCTTATTATAGTGGTCATGACACATGCGTGTGCTCAGATTAACCTTCACCAATTGTGAAACTTGGGGGGGTATGCTTCTCGATAGATTTGGGTATCCAAGCTGCTTCAGTTTGTCGGGTCTTGCATCTGAAATGTCTAAAACGTCATGCTGATTGTCCTCAATAAGTAACAGACAACCTCATTGGTGGCACCTGGGATCACTCCTGGAAGGGAACCACCACGCACGATCAGCAACAGGCACAAGCAGAGACCAAAACAGATCCTTTCGTTGATCCAACTTGACGGATACAGGTTGCATTGTTTAACGGTACAAACCTTTTGTAACATGTACAATCTGTATTTGGGACTTCAGTTCCGGTAACGCCAGCGTCGAGGAATAGCATACTTCCAGGTTTTGGGGTCCTTCAGTTTAGGCCCTGACAATGGAAAAAATGATGTCAGAATGTATCATTGTGAACTAGTTGCATCCAAGAGAAATATATATTGAACTTTTGTAATATAATTGAATCTTAAAAGGAGGATTGGAGGGAGAACAGTCAAACAAAACAGGGCTCGCTCACCCTGCCATACTGAAATGCATCCAAAATAGAGAAATAAAGTTGCAAGTTCCTAGGTGTAGCTAGTTATGGGGATCAAGCCTATCTTTTACACCATAGAGTTTGGTCAAGATCAAGTCCATGCATTTTTCTTGCAAACGCGTGGCAAACTGAGCTCCCCCTGTGGCACCTTTTTTTTTTTTTTCTTAGAGGACTCCCTGTAGTGCCAGATTGTCTAATCTCCATAGTTAAAGACAGATGTACTGAGGTGCACTCGCTCTAAGACTGAAATGGAGGAGGCAAGGGATGAAGGGAGGTGCACAAATCTGCTGACTAATTGGCTTGGAAGTAGACAATTTAGAATAATCTCCTAGCTCAAAGAAGGTAAAACATAATCCTGAAGTGGCATGCCTCTCAACGGAGATGCTACAATAGCCCCTCCCAACCACCTAATCTTTAATTATCATTAGCCAACCCCAAAAAACTACACATATGAATGTGAGGAAATAAGACCGGCCTAGAACTTGAAATCATCCGACTGAACTTTAAATGACCAAATGTACTTAAAAACAAGGGAGGGGGTAGAGAAAAGGTAGGCTGCATATTAAACAACAATGGCTTGGAATGTACCTTCACGGGGATCGCTTGAATGAGCATGTGACAAGTTCCTTACTTCAAGGCTGTCAAGGCGCTGCTGGTGTCGTTTGTAAAGGGGCTTCGTATCAATGGCTGGGCAATATCTGATGGATAGTCTCTGCAGAGTTGAATAACTTCCATCAACACCTGGTACGGACGTCAAACTTTTACAGCTGTTAAGTGTGAGGCTTTTTAACAACGGCAGGGGTCCCAGGGAATCCAGCGACTGCAATTTATAGCAGTCATAAATGTACAAATGCTCAAGTGCATCCAGCTGTCCTGACACAGAACAAAGCTTCTGGCACAAGTCGATTGATAACGACTTGAGGGCCGGTGGTAGATTTGGGAGTGTTACCAACGCCTTGTTCGGTTGGTGATTGAAATTCCAACTTTTTTCCACTCTCTCTCCATCACATCAATTTTTACCCATATATATGGAGCATTAAATATTAATAAAAAAATAACTAATTACATAGTTTAGTTGTAAATCCAGGGCGAATCTTTTTGAGCCTAGTTGGCCACGATTGGATAATATTTACCACAAAAAAAACGAAGTGCTACAGGATCAATTTCTATCCATATATATGGAGCATGAAATATAAATAAAAAAAATAATTAATTGCATAGTTGGGTTGTAAATGAATCTTTTGGCCTAGTTGGATTGGACAATAGAAGATGAAAAATTCCAACCCCAATTTGCACCTAAATATGTATAGATATTCCAGGCATGGCAGAGGATGGTTTGTCTGTGCTGGAGATTGTTTTGGCACACTAGAAGATGCACAATTTTCCATCGACGTACTAGTGTCAAGCTGCTGCTGCTCCACATGTACACTCTTCGATTCTGTATCCTCCCATGAGAAATTCAATTTTTCACAGGACGAAATACTGAGTATAGTGATAGATGGGGGAAGAACAAAGAGCTCTGTCAGGTTTTGACAATAGCCTACAAATAAACTGTTTAGGTGTGGCAGGACCTGACTGGTTGTTGGTGCTGGCTCACCTTTTTCCTGTGAGGGCCCCACTAGATTATCGCACTCAGAAACGTTCAATCTTTTCAAGGATCCCAAGCTTTGGAACACATCCTCAGGCTAGTAGATGAGTGCATCACATTCAGTAATATCTAAAGAAACAAGTTTTCCAAACCATCTCCAGATCATAAATGTAGGCTGCCTTGGACTTGTGGGGAAGAAAAAGTCACATCCATTTAAGTCTAGTTCTAACATAGGTGACTCCATATTCTCACCGTCTAGCTCAAGTGCTGCTTTTTTGTCACGAACATTCAGTCTTAGTGTTGACAGCAAAGACATGTATCCACATCTAGCTATTAGCAACGAGAGCTGTGCTTTGCCCTCATCAAGAACTAAATCCTTGAGATTTGGTGTTTCAGGTAGAGTAATCAGCATTGGACAGCCACGGATAACAAGTTTCTCAAGCTGATGAAACGTCACTTCTCCTCCCTCTCTCCCTTCAGCTGCCACCCATCTTTCCATGTTCTTCAGAATAAGTAACATCAGTTTTTTTAATTTCGGAAATGTCAAGGATGCCTCGTTGCTACAAAGACTTTGTAATTTCTCCAGTCCTTCTAAATGAAGAATTTGAAGGGCTTCCAAATGGCTAAATTGAGGAAATTCCTCACACACTGTAAAGCCAACTAGAAGGAGCTTTGTCAAATGCTTATGCATCAAACTAAGATCTTTCATCCATGTTTGTAAAGAAGTGCTTTTGTATCTCTGTATCCTTAGCTTCTCCAACCCTTCAGAAGGTTTAAGGGCGTCTAATACCTTCTTATGACAATCTGGTACTGGTTCCTGTTGGCATTTACTACTCCATTCAAGAGATAGATGCCTGAGTTTCTCTTTATTTCCAAGAGTAGCAGCTCTTGCCTGTGCCTCTGTTACATTTTCTAGATGGCTTAACATCAGTTTGCCACCAAGGTCCAGGTTTTGCAATTCTCCAATAGTACTACAGCCAGAGCTAGCACCAGCCACGAAATATGTCAGAATACACAGAAAAGTGAGTTCTCCAAGGTTCGAAGGCATGCACTTCAATGATGTGCAACCCTCGGTATAGAGGTGTCGGAGGCTTGCCATATACTTCATATCCCTTGGAAGTTGACAAAGTTGCTCACAGCTTGAAACATTCAGGGTCTGTAGATTATACATGATACTTATTTCTTCAGGAAGTTGTTTGATCCGCCAATTTTCTGAGAGATCAAGGTACCTTAGGTGCCGCAACTGCCTTGATCTGATTTTAAATTCTGAACTCCTAGGAGGTCTTATTGCTCGCAGAGAATAGTACTTTGGCAAAGCATGTGACGTCCAGTCTGCATATTGAGGCAACAATAATGACTGGAGACCTGGGGCTTGTTCCTTCAGAAAAGCAAGATGAGCACTAGTCACATCATACAACGAGAACAAGTGCCGACAGTCTTTTGACAATAGCTTTTTCTGATCGGACCAATTGGTGATAGTTGCACATTCTTCACCTAAAACTGATAAGGCAATGTCATGCATAAGATCATGTATCTTGCATGTCTTAATACTACGAAAATGACTCCAGTTTTGAGCCTCCAATGCGTCCTGAAAGAATGACCTCCAAGCTAGCTCGTTGAAAATCTGTCTTCCAGTTGCTTCAAGAGCAACACCATTTTCAAGTGGTACATAGTCATTTGCTATCCACAGCTGGATTAAATTAACCACATTGATCTCATAATCTTTTGGAAACACAGCACAAAATGCAAAACACTGCTTCATGTGTAATGGTAAGTTGTCATAGCTCAGCTTGAGTATTGGTAAAATTCCAGTCTCCTGATTGCAAATGCTGCTTTTCTTTAATACAGCCACCCATTCCTCCTCGCTAGTCTTGGTACTCAGCATGGATCCTATGGCTTTGGCAGCTAAAGGAGAGCCAGCACATCTCTTCACGATCGCATCAACAACTTCCTCTAGATTAGCATATTCTGGCTTCTGCAAAATGAATGCTCTTCTCTCGAGTATTTGCTTTAGAAATACATCCTCTAGATTTGTCAGATTATGGGCTTCAACTTTACCCCTAGACATAATTTGAGCTACTTTTAAATGATGAGTTGTGGTCAGTATGGCACTACCTTTCCCAGCATACTGAAGACAGGTCTTCAACTTTTCCCACTTATTAACATCTTCATTCCATACATCATCCAACACAAGGAGGCACCTCTTTCCGCTTAGTTCTTTCTGAAGGTCTTGTAATGCCTTTTCACCATCTTTCTCTATGCTATTGCAGATGCTTCTTGCAATATTACCCACATCAAAATCCTCTGACACACAACACCACTTTCGGAACTGAAATTGCTTCTTTACTTTAGGGTCATCGTAAATTAGCTGCACAAAGGTGGTCTTGCCTAGCCCACCTAATCCAACAATAGGGAGAACAAGGAGATCAACCTTGCTAGAATGCTCAGGTAGGAGATCAACATTGGTAACATGATCAAGTAATGTTGTCACGATCTTCTTCTTCTCTTCAATTCTGGATCTGCTAACAATATCCTTCTCAGATTCAATCATGACGGGATCTGTCTGCCGGTGTGGCTTTGACAATGGTGCTTGTCGCCTATGACTAAAACCAAGGCATTCATTTCTGCGACCAGAACCTCAATGTCTTGCACAATCTTCTGCAGCTTCTTACCCATCCTACGACGGAACACAATTTGGTTATAAGCAGGGAAGAGGCTTACAGCATCCATGCCGAGCATATTGTGGTGGCCCTTCTTCTTGGCTTCTCGCGCAAGTGCCTCATACCTGAACTAATCAAAGACGTCATTCGCTTCATAGGATACCTTCCTGAGCTCTTTGAGCCAGGCTCTTACTCCTCCCCGGTATGCACCCTCCTCCTCTGCGTCTTCGATGATGTCCAGGATGGCCGGTAACTTGCGCTCCAATACCCTCTGTGATGCTCCTCCATGCCTTCCATCACCTTGTACTGGTCCAGAAGGTAGCTGGACACCTTGTCCTTCACCATGGAGACCAGCGGCCCGATGACCATACTGCTTACCAATTCAGCCATTGCGGCACTCGCACCTCTCAAGAACGCTCAGAACAAGAACAAAGCACACTGTTTGAGGGAAGTTTGCAAAGTGGATGCGGATGAATGACCGAGGGATGTTGGCAAAGCAGATATGGATGGAGCCGTGCCCTTCCTTTCATTGTCATTGTATTAGGTAAGGGGTAGCCATCAGGAGCCAATGAAACACGAAAATAAAGGTTACGTTCGAAAAAAATTAAAGCGATGATGATTGGGGTCCTTTCATTGGATTAGAGCAACGAAATACGAAAAAAGTAAAGTGCCAGTAGGTGAGAAGCATCCATCATCACTAAAGATAAGAAGAAGAAGAAGAAGGTGCGAGGCATTTGCGTCTAACCGGAGGTCCAGTTCTTTTTTGCTTGCCACATCACAAATTGGGGCAATGCAACAAAAGACGACGACCTTGACTTGCAACGAAAGACAACGACCTTGACTTGCAAGTCTCCCCGCAAAAAGCCAATGCAGTTCGGATATAGCGTTGGGTACAGTGGAGATGCTGGAGATGAAGACGGCCACTTACCTTACATGTCGTCCCTTTCTCGCAGCTGGGGCCTCTTCGTCCATCCCCCTTGGACCAACCCAAGGTAGGCTGGGAGGTAAAGCCATCCGAGGACGGTGCGGCGCCCAACGGAGAACTTCGAATCTGCCTTCACCGGCGGCGAATCGGCCGGATCGGAGGTGGGAGACAGAGCCCAGAGCAGGAGAAGGACAAGACTTGCGGAGGAGGTGGACGGCCGTGTGGTGGACAGTGGACACCCGCACACGGGCCGGGCCTGTCTTATCTAAGCTAGCCCAATGGGCCTCTTCTGCACTGAAACAGTTTTGTTTGTACTTATGTACTCCCTCCGTCCTAAAAAGAATGTCGTTCTCGCTTACCGAGAAAAGACCGCCGGCAATTTTTATAAATAACAAATATCATCGATTAGTATCATAATTAGCATTATTAAAAAGATCTAGATCTAGTTTTTTAATAAATTTCATTTGAAAATATAAATATTGTACGTATTTTCTATAAATCGAGTCAAACTTGTGGTACGAACACCCAAAACGTCAATTTTTTTTTTTTGACGGAGAGAGTATGTGTCAGTGCTAATATCGCTTCCCAAATTAATTGGTGAAATCAAGCTGAGATATTAGACGAGCCTGAGCCCTCATCGTCACTTTGTACCGTACTACCAGGTTTGGTTATCACGTTTGCCTATAGAGGAGCCAAATCAAGCACTCGACTGATGAAGTTGAGGCATTGGATAAAAAACTACTACCTCTGTTTCAAATTATAAGTCGGTTTGACTTTTTTAGTACATTTATTTTGCTATGTATCTAAATATAATATATGTGTCTAGATACATAGCAAAATGGATGAACCAAAAAAAAATCAAAGCGACTTATAATTTGAAACGGAGGGAGTAGTTGATTCAGTATGCCAGGTTTGCTGCCTTGAGAATTGAATCCATCAGTTTGTAATGCTCCAACTGTCAGTGGTGTACCTCAAACTAGCAAGATGATGAGCAGGCTTAAGTAAGTGAAGCTGCCAGCTGCACATTTGTGGTCTTGTGGAGTTGTTGCTTTAAGTTAGAGGCAAACTGTCATTCCAATTGCCTACATCACCATCTTGCCTCCTGAACGCTTTCAGTTTCAGAAGAACCGGTTCATTCCAATTGCACAAGCAGGTCGAAATCCTAACTCAAATGCCTCGTTCCTAGAGGAAAATAAGTTCCCCTCTCCTCTGCCTTACCACCGATGGCCGGTAGCCACCATGGCTGCCTTACTAGCTCAGCTAAAAAAACAAGAAGAAAAACTATTTCTATCGACATTTTGTTTGATTGGGGCCTGAATATTAGGATAATACGAGCGCTTGTCTGGAATGGAGACAGGGCGGAAACACACGCTGTCATGCCATGAGAGGCAGACAGCCAGTTAGCGAGTGTGGGTACGTAAATCAAAAAGGAAGAAGACAGACTAGTGTAACGGGTTGTTTTCTCCCCCTCCCTCAACATTCACCAAGGGGATGGGGATAAACAATCTGAGGCAATTTGGTTGCATAAGAAGGAACCCGTGTATGTATGAACCAACAATGTTTTTTCTAAACGAACTTGTAGTATTTGAGATTCATTTTTTACTGCTGTTGACGTCCATGCATCAAGCAATTCCAGCGAATTTAATCAATTCATTTTACTAAAAAAATTGATTAAGGTATAACAAGAAAATCAAACCATAATTCTCTAAGTGTCCACTTAAATCGATTATAGAATGGAGCATTCGAGGTGAGATATTAGGGGAAAGCCCCAACGCCAATGATTTGTTTTGCTATACATTGATATGGATGTGGTTTCAGTTCCTTCTAATGATCCACGACTAATTAGATAGCACATGCCATATGCAAACACACATGCTCGCTCCTATAGCCAATGCAATCGATTATAGAATTAGAAGTGGGAGCAAGTTGTTTGGTTTGGCCAAACACTAAGAGTCGGTCGTCGGTATCATACAAGACAAAGGTTGTCAGCACTAAACAAATGAGTCTCATAAGAAATCTTATTTACTATCGTTCTTTCTTTGTCACAAGGTTTAGGTGAGGATGGCCAGCAATGCAATACGAAGAGTTAAAATTATGACTTGGTGAGAAGCATCAAGCATGGGTCCATCATTAAACAAAAGCTACCCCAGCCCCAGCCTGATGCAAACAGAGTACCAGACAAAAGCTAGCAAGGAACGAGGACGGGTCTGGCGAATGCAGAAGAATGGTGTGGTGGAGATAAGCGTGTCCTTGAATCTGTTCATGGTCTGAAAAAGAGAGGAGAGTGGGCCTGGGTGCTAAGCCCGAGAGGCTAGTAAACAATTTTTCCCCCAAATTTCTTTACATGTATCATATCAAAACCAAATTAACATCCCATTGCTGTACATGAGCCCAATGTAACGCCGTTGACTCCAGAATTATTATTTCGAATGCAGTTGCATCGTCAGGATTCAGGCAAACATAAGCATGGGCTGCAACAGGCCAAACAGAAGGGGAGAAAAATACCCAAGGTGGAGCCAGGCCTTCTATGCTGAGGTTGCTAGAGTGGCAACCTGCCGCTTACCCTGTCGCCCGAGTTGGCCCTCGCCATGGAGCACGGCGACGGCGGTCGGCTCGGGCAGCACCGGCGACGGATTTGGAGTGGGCAGCCTGGGCTGGGTGGGACAGTGGCGAAGACAAAGGAAAAGGAAACTCGCGGAGGCTGTCGGCCCAATAGGCCTTCTCTGAAGTGGTATTTCCATATGCCTGGTTGCTAGGCCGACAAAATAGGCCCATATATAAGGACAAAAGATGCTTTCAGTTTCACAAGACTGGTTTCATTTCATGCACAGGTCAGCAAGACGCACAAGCTCGCGCCTCTGGCAATTGCACAAGCTTGAAATCATAACCGAAATAAAGTTACAACTGGATATATCCTTACAACCGTGCTGTTACTCTCTAATCACTCTGTACACTGCCATGCTCCATTTCTGCTACATGAGTGCTTGTTCAAGCAGAGCCTTACAGAGATTATGACACGTGTATGATCAGATTGACCTTCATCGACTGTGAAACTTGGGGTATGCTTCTCGACAGGTTTGGGTTTCCAAGTTTCTTCAGTTTGTCGAGTCTTGCAACTGAAGGTCTAAAGCATCATGCTGATTATCCTCGATAAGTGACAGATAATGTTTTCATTGACAACATCATTGATGGCACCTGGGATCACTCCTGGAAGGGAACCACCACACACGATCAGCAATAGGCATAACCAGAGCCCAAAACAGATCCTTTAGCTGACCCAACTTGATGGATACAGGTTGCATTGTTTAATGATACAAACCTGTTGTAACATGTACAATCTGTATTTTGGAGTTCAGTTCTAGTAACGCCGAAGTTGAGGAATAACATACTTCCAGGTTTGGGGGTTTTTCAGTTTAGGTCCTGACAATGGGAAAAATGATGTCAGAATGTATCACTGTGTACTAGTTGCTGTATCCAAGACTAATATATACCAAACTTTTGTAATAGAGATGTATCTTAAA
This sequence comes from Chrysopogon serrulatus, assembly GCA_015844335.1. Classification (NCBI taxonomy): domain Eukaryota; kingdom Viridiplantae; phylum Streptophyta; class Magnoliopsida; order Poales; family Poaceae; genus Chrysopogon; species Chrysopogon serrulatus. The sequence goes on from JADLZL010007173.1 coordinate 68,599, forward strand.
AGGAGGATTGGAGACATCCAAAATAGACAAATAAAGTTGCAAGTTGCCGGGTGTAGCTAGTTATGGGGATCAAGATCAAGTCTACCAAACTTTTCTCGCAAATGTGTGACAAACGGAGCTTCCCCTGTGGTGCCTTTTTTTTTTTCTTAGTGGTACCGAATTGTCTAATCTCCATAGTTATACACAGATGCATTGAGGTGCGCTCGCTCTAAGACTGAAATGGAGGCGGCAAGGGAGGTACCCAAATTTGCTGACTAATTGGCTTGGAAATAGATAATTTAGAATAATCTCCTAACTCAATCAACGTGCAAAACATAATTGTGAAGTGGAGTGCCTTTCATCAGCGATGCTACAATAGCTCCTCCCAACCACCTACTCTTTCATTATCATTAGCCAACCCAAAAAAAAAACAACACACATGAATGTGAGGAAACAAGACCAGCCTAGAACTTGAAATCAGCTGACTGAATTTTAAATGATCAAATGTACCTAAAACCAGGAGAAGGGGTATAGAAAAGGTAGGCTGCATATTGAAGGACAATGGCTTGGAAAATACCTTCACGGGGATGGCTTGAATGAGCACGTGACAACTCCCTTCGTTCAAGGCTGTCAAGGCGCTGCTGGTGTCGTCTGTAAAGGGGCTTCGTATCAATGGCCGGGCAATATCTGATGGTAAGTCTCTGAAGACCTGAATAACTTCCAACAGCACCGGGTACGGAGATCAAACTTTTACACCTGTAGAGAGTGAGGCTTTCCAACGATGGCAGGTGTCCCAGGGAATCCAGCGACTGCAACTTATTACAGTCATAAATGCCCAAACGCTCAAGAGCATCCACCTGCTCTGACACAGAACAAAGCTCCTTACACGAGTTGATATATAACGCCTTGAGGGCCGGTGGTAGATTTGGGAGTGTTACCAAGCTATTCCAGCTTTGTATGCATAGATATTCCAGACAAGGCAGAGGATGGTTTGTCTGTGCTGGCGATTGCTTTGGATCACTGGCGCATGCACAGTTTTCCATCGAAGTGCTCGTGTCAAGCTGCTCCACATGTACACTCTTCGATTCTGTACCCTCCCATGTGAACCTCAATTTTTCACAGGACGAAATTTCAAGTCTAGTGATAGATGGGGGAAGAACAAAGAGTTCTGTCAGGTTTCGACAAGAGTCTACAGATAAACTGTTTAGGTGCGGCAGGACCTGACAAGTCGTTTGTGTTGGCTCACCTTTTTTCTGTGCGGGCCCCACTAGATTATTGCACCCAGAAACGTACAAACTTTTCAAGGATACCAAGCTTTGGAACACATCCCAGTAGATGAGCGCGTCACATCGAGTAATAGCCAAATCAACAAGTTTTCCAAACCATCTCCAGATCATAAATGTAGGCTGCCTTCGACTCGGGGGGAAGAAAAAGTCGCACCCATTTAAGCTCAGTTCTAGCAGAGGTGACTCCAAGTTCTCACCATCTAGCTCAAGTGCTGCTTCTTTGTCACCAACATACAGTCTTAGTGTTGACAGCAAAGACATGTATCCACATCTAGCTATTAGCAACGATAGCTGAGCTTTGTCTTCAACAAGAAATAAATTCTTGAGATTTGGGGTTTTAGGTAGAGTAAGCAGCTTTGGACAGCCAAGAATATCAAGGTTCTCAAGCTGAGGAAACGTCACTTCTCCCTCTCTCCCTTCAGCAGCCACCCATCTTTCCATGTTCTTCAGACTAATTAAGTTCAATTTTTTTAATTTCGGACATGTCAAGGATGCCCTATTGCTACAAAGACTTTGCAATTTCTCCAGTTCTTCTAAATGAAGAATTTGAAGAGCTTCCAAAAGGATAAATTGAGGAAATTCCTCACACATTGTAAAGCCAACTAGGTGGAGCTCCGTTAAATGCTTCTGCAGCAAACTAAGATCTTTCATCCATCTTAGTAAAGAAGTGCTTTTGTAACCAAGTATGCTTAGATTCTGCAACCCTTCATGAGGTTTAAGGACATCTAATACCTTCTTATGACAATCTGATACTGGTTCCTCGTGGCATTCACTACTCCATTCAAGAGATAAATGCCTGAGTTTCTCTTTATTTCCAAGAGTAGCAGCTCTTGCCTGTGCCTCTGATACATTTTCCAGATGGCTTAACATCAACTTGCCACCAAGGTCTAGGTTTTGCAGTTCTCCAATAGTACTGCAGCCAGAGCTAGCAGCAGCCACGAAATATGTCAGAATACAAAGAGAAGTGAGTTCTCCGATTTTCGAAGGCATGCACTTCAACGATGTGCATCCCTCAGTATACAGGTGCCGGAGGCTTGCCATATACTTCATATCCCTTGGAAGTCGACAAAGTCCTCTACAGTTTGAAACATTCAGGGTCTGCAGGTTATACATGATGCTTATTTCTTCAGGAAGTTGTTTGATCCGCCAATTTCCTGAGAGATCAAGGTACCTTAGGAGTTGCAACTGCCTTGGTCTGATTTCAAATTCTGAATTCTTAGGAAGTCTTATTGCCCTCAGAGAATTGTGCTTTGGCATATGTGACTTCCAGTTTGTATATGGAGACAACAATAACGTCTGAAGAGTTGGGGCTTATTTCTTCAGAAAATCAATCAGATCAGCACCAGTCGCATCATACGACGAGAACAATTGGCGACAGTGTTTTGGCAATGACTTCTTCTGATCGGTCCTATTGGTGATAGTTGCACATTCTTCACCAAAAACTGATAAGGCAATGTCATGCATAAGATCATGTATTTTACATGTCTTAATACTACGAAAATGACTCCAGTGTTGATCCTCCAATGCGTCCTGAAAGAATGACCTCCAAGCTAGCTCGTTGAAGATCTGTCTTCCAGTTGCTTCAGGGGGGAACACCATCTTCAAGTGGTACATAGTCATTTGCCGTCCACAGCTGGATTAAATTTTCCACACTGATCTCATCATCTTTCGGAAACACAGCACAAAATGCAAAGCACTGCTTCATGTGTAATGGTAAGTTGTCATAGCTCAGCTTGAGTATGGGTAAAATCTCAGTCTCCTGATTGCAAATGCTGCTTTTCTTTAATACAGCCATCCATTCCTCCTTGCTAGTCTTGGTACTCAGCATGGAGCCTATGGCTTTGGCAGCTAAAGAAGAGCCAGCACATCTCTTCACGATAGCATCAACAACTTCCTCTAGCTTAGCATATTCTGGCTTCTGCAAAATGAATGCTCTTCTCTCGAGTATTTCCTTCAGAAATATATCCTCTAGATTTGCCAGATTATGGGCTTCAACTTTGCCCCCAGACATAATTTCAGCTACTGTTTTATGACGAGTTGTGGTCAGTATGGCACTACCTGTGCCAGCATGGTGAAGACAGGTTTTTAGCTTTTCCCACTTGTTAACATCGTGATTCCATATATCATCCAAAACGAGGAGGCACCGCTTTCCGCTTAGTTCTTTCTGGAGATCTTGCAGTACCTTTTCACTATCTTTTTCTGTGCTATTGCAGATGCTTCTTGCAATATTACCCACATCAAAATCATCTGACACACAACACCACTTCAAGAATTGAAAATGCTTCTCTATTTCGGGGTCACTGTAAACTAGCTGCACAAAGGTGGTCTTGCCTAACCCACCCAACCCAACAATAGGAATAACAAGAAGATCATCATTGTTAGCATGGTCAAGTAATATCTTCATAATCTTCTTTTTCTCTAGACTTCTGGAGCTGCTAACAATATCTTTCTCGGAGTCAATCTTGACGTGATCCATTTGCCGCAATGGCATCTCTGATATTGTTTGCGACTTGTGGCTGAAACCAAAGCCATTCATCTACGTCAGCAGGACCTCTATGTCTTGCACGATCTTCTGCAACTTCTTGCCCATCTTGCGACGGAACGTAATGGAACTAAAAGCAGGGAGGAGGCTTACAATATCCATGCGATGCGTATTGTGGTGCCCCCTCTTCCTGGCTTCTCGGGCGAGTTCCTCGTACTTGAACTCATCGAAGACATCGTTTGCTTCATAGGATACCTTCTTGAGTGCTTTGAGCCAGGCACTTACTGCTGGCTGGTGTGCACCCTTCTCTGCATCATCCATTCATCCATGATTTGCAGTATGGCCGGTAGCTGGCGCTCCAAGATCTCGCGCTGCTCCTCCATACCTTCCATGACCTTGTACTCGTCAAGAAGGTATCTGGATACCTTGTCCTTCACCATGGAGACCAGCGGCCCGACGACCATACTGGTTACCAATTCAGCCATTGCTGCCCTCGGACCTCTCAGGAACGCTCAGAACAGAGCACACTGCCTCAGCGCCACAGAGGAAGTGGGGAAAGCGGATGTGGATGAACGAATGAGTAGAAGTGGGGAAAGCGGATGTGGATGAACGAATGAGTAGAAGTGGGGAAAGCGGATGTGGATGAACGAATGAGTGGAAGTGGGGAAAGCGGGTATGGATGGAATCTTATCACTAGGGCCCTGTTTGGCAGCTCTGTAATATCACTCACTTGTAATCATCTTCTAGGTGTAATATCTTGTGCACTATAACACAACTGTATATTCTTACCTCTGCAAAATATTTGTTTGGGTAGTCTTGTATGACACAACTATCGCATCGTGCATTCAGGCGAGAACGCAATCTGAGCGCGAGAGCTCAATCGGAACCCACGTCATTGTGTTCGTCCTCGGGCAGTAACAACGGCCGTGGACAAAGCTGCCCATGGGCGCGTCGGACTTGATGGCGGCGGTGAGGACAGTGGCCCCCGCATGCTCCGCATCAGCGCCGCGAGCACAGCTTCTGCCGGAGAGGGAGCCGCCGCCTAGGTCCAGGCCGATGCACATCGTGCCCGTTGGGCAGCGCGGCGCGGGCGTCTACCGGAGTTGAGCCGCCGTTGAGGTCCAGGCCAATGCACATCGTGCCGTTGGGCCGTGCCGCGAGCATGGCGTCTGCCGGAGTTGGAGCCGCCGCCGATGTCCAGGCCGATGCATCGTGCCTTCCGGCCGCACCGTGAGCACGGCATCGATGGAGTAGGACACCGCGTCGTCATCGCGCGCCCATTTGTCAGCCATCGCACGGCGCCCGCCCGCGCCGCATATGTCGCAGATCCGTCGCCGCTGGTGCTGATCCCAGATGTATGCGTCCCGCATGATCTGCCGGAGAGGAGATGGAGGATGGGGCTGTAGCGTCGGGGGAAGAGGAGGAGGAGGATGCGAGCTATGGCGTCAGGTAGGAAAACTCCGCTGCTGATCGATGCGCTCCAAGCGTCGCTGCAGAGACGAATCGCGGATGGGAGATCGGCCCGATAGTCCTCGTATTTTTTTCCGGATCTAGGGAGGAGATTATTTTTATCCGGTTGTTTTCAGCCAAACCGATGGTAAAATTATTATGCTAACCAGCCATACAAACAACAAATTCTAAATTGGATTGGAAAATCTTTAGGGCCTGTAAATTACAAGGGTTTTGAACTGAATACCGGTCTTCCAAACATGCCCAGGTGAAAAAAATCCATCATTGAGAAAAGAAGAAGAAGGTGTGGGGTACTTGTGTCTAAATGGAGGTCAGTCGTCGTCCATTTCTTGCTCCCTACAGTATCTTGCTGAGCATCAGTGGAATTGTGCGGTGAACCGAGAATGACATGACATGAACCGCTGTCACTTGTACCTTTTCTAATCCTGCCTTGTTACAGCACAAATTGGGCCGACGCAACCAGGGGTGCAAGGCAACGAACGACGACGGCCCTGACGAATGCAGCCCGGGTGTAGCATGGGGTATACAGGATAAATAAATGGATAATGCTGGAGAGGAAGACGGCTGCTTACCTTATTCACAGCTGCGGCCCCGTCGCCCATACCCTTGGAGGTAAAGCCAGCCGAGAACGGCGCGGCGGCCAACGGAGAAGTTCGGATCTGCCTTCGCCGGCGGGCGGCGGCGAATCGGCCGGAGAATGCAAAAAGACAAGCGGAGGAGGACACCGAGGGCTGCAATGGGCCTCTTTTTCACTGAAACTTGTCTACTTACTTTCGTGTGTACTAATAATTCTGTATATATCAGTGCTAATAATAATGTCGCTTCCCAATAAATGGGACAATTCAAGATGAGATATTAGAGGAGCCTGAACCCTCATTGTCACTTTGTAGAGTATTACCTAGACTATAGATCAAGCACTTGGCTGAAGTTGAGGCATTATATTGGAGGAAAAAACAAGCTGATTCAGTGGTCAGGTTTGCTGCCTTGAGAAATGAGAATTCAATCCATCAGTTTGTATTGCTCCAACTTTCAGTGGTGTGCCTCAACTAGCAAGATGGTGACTTGGTGAGCAGACTAATGTAAGCGAAACTGCCAGCTGTACAGTTGTGGGGTTATTGCTTTAAGCTAGAGCCAAACTTTCGTTCCAATTGCCTACATCACCATCTCGCCTCCTGAACGCTTTCAGTTTCAGAAGAACAGGTTCATGCCAATAGCACAAGCAGGTCGAAAATCCTAACTCTTTTTTTTGAAACAATGGCAGGAGCTCTGCCTTTCAATTAAGATGAATGAGTTTATGTACAAGCAAGGGTAACCAGACGTGGTGCCAAACACCACGAAGGGCTAGCCCACCCACGCAAACACGACAGAGTATGCCTCGTTCCTTGGAGAAAACAAGTCCCGTCTCCTCTGCCTCACCACCGATGGCCGGTGGCCACCATGGCTAGCTTACTAAGCTCAGCTCCAAGGAGATAAAAATATATTCTATTTCCATCGACGTTTTGTTTGATGGTGCCTGGGTATTAGAATAATTTTTATAGCCTACTGTTGTACGACGCTAATTTGTATGGGATCATCAATGTGTTAGCAACCTGGTAGTAATTGGAGAAAAGAGTAGAGAATAGGGGATGGATAGGATTGAGGAGGAAGAACTGTAGAGAAGGGAGGAGTTCAGAGGATGAGGATGACCTTGTTCTTTGTTCTGTTGTTTGATGCCTCTCCCCTGCTGTCCTTGTGCTCTCTTGTAGATGATGCCTAGCTGTCCATCAGACACATGCTTGACCAGGCCCAAGCCCATGGCCCAAGTGGAAGTACAACCATGGGTAGCCCCTGACATTCCCCCCTTCTTAGGTTTCGGCTTGCCCCTAAGCCGATGGAGAAGTCCGGAACCTCCGGGATCCCAAGGAAACTAAACGATCACTTGTGTCTTCAATTCCTTCATGGAAGGTTGTTTTCCATTATCGCTGGGTAGTGCAGGTGGACCTACAGGATTCTTCACAATTGGTTTAGCAATCTGCACAGCTTCTTTCTTTAAACTTTTAACTAGAAATATGAGCCTCCTCACAGCCAGATCCATTGAATGTCCAACTGTGACCAGCTCCATCCTAGGAATAGATGTACCTGACCTCCACACATAGATCCAATGTACATCAGCAAGGCTCAGATTCTCTACGACCTCTCCTCTTCCTCTGAAAAGATCAAGCAGCACTCTCAAAGTGTTCCCCAATGAAAGTAAAGAAAGGCTTTGTATCAGAAACATAAGATTCCATCGACTTGTAGTTCTCAACTCCTACTGCAATAAGGTCATATATGTGGTGGTCATACTTTCTTCCCAAAATCAGATTGTTGGGCCTCTCTTCTTTGAATGAGAACCGTACACTATAAGGCTGCAGTCTGTCTTGAGGGAGAAAAATTCCAGAGAAGATTTTCCACCATTTTCAAAAGGCATAATGTTGTCGTTCTTCTTGGTATATTTCACAGCATTATCACGCTGTAGGTAGTAAATATCTGACAGCACAGAGTTGCCTTGCAGAAACGTGCTCAAGCAAGTAAATTGAGCTGGCTGGTAGCGACAAGGGTCCAAAATTTTCCTCATCCATGAACCTAAATTGAACCACACTGTGCTAGATTCAGTCAGTAACCTCACATTGTATCTTGGTCTGAATCAATAGTTCCCATTCAGTTGGTACAGCTTCAGAATAAAAGATCTTGAAGGCATCAAATGAATTAGTGTGCCAAAATGACATAAGGTTGGCTCCTGGATCCCGTATGATCCTTGACAGGATAAGCCCAAGTGCTAACATGCTATCTCCAGTGTTGTTGTCCTTCGCTTCCATACTAATCAACAGTGGAGTACCAAAAGGCTCATGATAGAAACACTCGACAACTCTGCTCAAGTGTATGTTCCAAATCAAGTAGCTAAGCCTGGTATACTGATTGCAGAGTGTAGCAGCCATGTCACCACTCCTGTCAATTGAATTCTGATCATTGTGGTTGTGACTTGTGAGCAATTAATCTGGTATGATGGTGCTGCTGAACCACAACAAAAGCCACCTTTGGTTGGCAGTTCACTTCCAGGGAGGCACATGCCTTTCGGATTGCACTGAGCTCATACAACAGAACTTGATAAAACTGTCCTTCACTAACACCACTGACCGTCCCTCTCTGTGGATCTTGCCAGGCCTTAAGAAAATCTTCTATCTACTCTTGTTGCTGAGCTTGAGCAGAAACTAGTCCAGCATACTTTGTCACCTCTGGCCAGTCTTTAGAGGCCACAACAGCAGCAATTGGGGGACTACTGTCCTCACTAGGATGAGGGTGAGTCATATCAGCACCAAATATGATTGTTGGTCGATCAGTTACCAGAGGAATTCGCCTTGAGACTATATCTACCAGCACAGTGTTCCTGCCCCCAATCTTGTTAATGTTCAGAGCAAGATTTGCAAGAATTTGTTTGTTCATCATATTCCACTGACCAACTCTAGATAAGCAGTCCTCTCGACCAGTCTCATTGTACTTAAGCCGTGGAGTAACTATTTTACACTCATGCAGCAGCAAAGCCGTAGCCATCCATTGCCCTGCTGTACCACCATACTTCCGCTGTTCTGGCTCTTGAATCAGTGCACAACCATACTTACTGATAGCACCATTGTACATGACAGAAGCTTCTAAATACCAGGAGCAGTCACACACCTGATTAGTTCCCGAAGTGAACGGAACCATGGGGGTTTCCATAGGCGACCACAGGAACTCCTGACAGAGAACCTCTCAACCATGTCAAACGACGGCCATGGTGTAGGCCGTAACTCATCATCACAACTCGTCAACTGCAGTTCGTCAGGTGGTGGCCATGGTTGGTGTTGATTGACTCCCATTGACATATGACTCAGCAACTCTAAGCCAATACAGATGTTACAGAAGATGTCAGCATGCGGTGACAATTCCTCGAACACCTGGCATGCACCCCGGCTGGCATGCTCCCGAGTGGAGTCGAAGGCGGCTCTGAGCATGTCCACGAGCTCGGTGCAGGCGAGGCCTTTCAGATGGGGAAACGCCCAGCCATGCTCGTTCCTGTCGGTGAGGTGTGGCAGCGCGGCGAGCTCGAGGAAAATGGCGCGCGGCGTCCAAGTAGGCGGGTAGCACGGAAGGGGCCAGGGTGCGCGGCAATGGCACACGGGAGACGACGAACTCCACAATGCTGAAAGGGAACCACACATGAGCAGCAATAGACACAATCAGAACGGATGGGAATGGGCTCTCTATCTCTCGGGCTGGTTGGTTGGCCTTGGGATGAGCAATCTGAGGCATTTTGGTTGTATATAAGAAGCAAACCGTGTATGCCTGTAGTATTTTTTTTCTTAAAAAACAAACTTACAGTATTTGACATTCAGTTTTTACTGCTGTTGGTGTTCATGTATGAAGCAATTCCGTTGAATTTAAGTAAGGTATGAAAGGAAAATTGATGAACCAAAACCGAACCATACACAAACACAAGCTTCTGTGCTTAATGCTACTTGTATGTGTAATTCTGTGTCGGTGCTAAAACAGATTAGCATTGGAGGTGAGACATTAAAGGAAACTGAAGCCCTATATGTGGTTTCAGTTCCCTCTAATAATCCATAACTCAAATTGCACGTACCGTGACGCAAACATACATGCTCACTCCTATAGCCAATCCGCTCGTATGTTGTAGCTAGACTACAGCTTGTAGTGACCATAGACATCAAGCACTGTGTCTGAAGGTGAGACATTGGAGAAAAACAAGCCGGTGACCATGAGTGTTTGGGGCCATGCTTATCCACCGGTTTGTATTTCTCCAACTCTCACTTTCAGTGCCTGAACTGAGAGCCTCATGAAAACCAACAAAGACGAGTGCAAAGGAAGCCACGCAGCTGTTGCTTTCAGCAGGAGTGAGGCCGCAAATTTTATAGCCATGCTTGGTGCGGAACTGAAGATTCCCAATCATGGAGAAGGAAGGCAGGCAGGCCGGCCGGTCGGCAGCAGATGTTTCTGTTACACCTGCCGTTCATGCCAATTGCGCATCTCCTGCATTTGCCGTCCTGAACAGAAGCACCTGTCGCTTTCAATTGCAGAGGACTACCGTAGTCGTGCTTGTACCGGTAAATTTGGTACAATGGTCCACATCTTTTTTTTTCCCTTGAGAAGAACTGAAATCAGGAATTCAAGATGGAACGATAGTACGACCTTGAAGACTTTAAGCCCTGGCTTGATATAAATGCAAAAGATTTGTAGAGTGTTTTGGAACTGTACAAATGATGTGAAATTCCTTTGTTCTAAATAGCTGGCTCTCTCTTAAGTTTGTTCTCTTATGCTCTGTCTCATCCAATGTTTGGAAATATGGGACCAGGTCAGCAATAGCAAAAGATTAAATCTTAACTGAACAAATGGTTACTAGATTACACACGTGGGAACTGAAAGGTGAAAGGAAAAAAATGTCCTAGGGGAAAACCATATGAAAAGTGCATACTGTTAATTCTATATATATGCTCTTCCCTACAGATGGGTGAGCTTCAGACCTGCCCAAAAATTTGCCCTTTAGATCGCTAGCCTATCAACCCTACTATATCCGTGAATCAAATGACAAAATTAGTAATACAACTAATTAAAATTCATTATCTGTAGTCTCTCGCTTCATTTTCATAATAAACTTATTTAGGCTTTGTTTGGCTACACATAAATCTACCTCAATCCATATAGTTTGGAAGAAATTGAGGTAAAATTTGTGTGCAACAAATTAAGCCCTTAGAGATCAAATTGTTGCTAATGTTTCCAATAGTGATAATTATTTACTGACAGAAAGAGTACACAAGTATAACATGACATTGATGTACTTTAACGTAAGGACTCGGACTCCTTAGTGACAAGACTATGTGTAGTGTTGTCCTTTCATCCTAAAAAGACTATCATTTTAGATACAAATCTAAACAAACACATATTCAAATTCATATTAACACAACCGTCTTTTTAGAACGGAGTGAGTAGAAATTTAGTGACACAAGCAACTTGACAAAAAAAAAATGATTGAGGTGACTAAAGTGAGCGTAGTTTTATCACTGACATAAGGTATACAGTACAATGCTTAATAAACCTCACATCCTTTTTCAGGAGGAGACAGAGTGGATCATGCCAAAATTCCAATCATATCTCCGTCCGTTCGCTGAAAGATATGTTTCTCACATTTCAAGAAGTTAAATACTCCCTCCGTTCCTAAATAAGTGTCATCGTGGAATGCGTGCCATAAATTTTACTTGATTTGTAAAAAATACGTGTAATATTTATATCTCCAAATAATTTTGTTAAAAAACTAGATTCAAAGATCTTTCTGATAATACTAATCGATGATATTTATTATTTATTAAAATTGTCAGCAAGTGTTTATCGGGAAGCGAAGCGACAATTATTTAGGGACGGAGGGAGTAATTTATAAAGTTTAATCAATATTTATGGTACAAATAAATAAATAAATATTTAAATTACAAAAGTATGAAATATACTTGTATAACACTAAATCTAGTTCGAGATATAAAAGTCAATACTATTTGTTATAAATTTGGTTAAAGTTAAACTATTTTCATTTATACAAGTTGTAGATATAATATATATATTTTCTTTATGGGCCGGAGGAGTATAACAGAGTAAATGCAGCGTATTTGTTCGAAGCATTAGCACGGGTCGCGTCGCGTGTGCTTCCATCACTGATACGTAGCGCGCAGCTCACACGCCCTGTGGGTGACCGTGGACGCCGAATACCTGGGAAATGTAGTGTGGGTTAGTTGAATCTGTCAGTGTGATCTCTCTCTGTACCCGTACCCGATCATGATCTATGGGCGTGTCACGTGTGTCTGCCAAGGTCAAAAACCACAGGAAGTTTTGTTAGGCCACAACACGCCAAACTAGCAAAGGGGCAGAGGAAGAAGAGAATGTTAGGCCTAAGTCCTGACAGGCACCCTGATTTACGGTGGCATGCACAACTCCTTGCCGGATTAGGGACCTTGACTGGTACCGCCAGGATTAGTGACTCCTCCGACTTAAACTGCGTTAAACTGACGGCCACGTCCTCCATTTTAAATTATAATTATTTGAAAAAGTCAAAGTTTTTTTTTTTATTTTAACTAAATTTATATAATAAAATAATAACATTTATAATATCAGCTAAATATTACTAAATTTTTTACTCCAATTAGTTATTATAAATATTATAAATTTTTATGTTTCTCTCTGTAATTTTAATTAAATCTGAGATGCTTAGACTCTCAAATGTAAAATGAGAGGGAGTACGTCCATCCATACACTCACTCTCACTCACGCCGTCACGCGCGGTGCGAAACTGCGGACGACTGGTTGACTCCTCTCGCCTCGCCTCGCCTCGCCGGAGTGGGTCGCCGTCGAGCCAGGCTGTCGGAAAGCGATCGAGGCCGCATGCAAGTGGGGGCGCGGTGCGCTCCAGCTGGCTCTCATTCCGCTGCCGTCATCCCTCCCCCGATCATCCCACGCGACACGACACTCCCCTCCACAGCAGCAGCTCCTCTCCTGTGTTGCGTGCTCTGCCCGCGCGGCACGGCCCGCCTAATCCTCTCTTTCTTTTCTTTAGCTCAAAAAACCGGCGACTTCTTTCGCGCCAGCCTGCCTGCCCCGGCGGGGGGTATAAGACACCAGCAGTCGCCGCGCCGTCGTCGTCTTCCTCCGCACCTCCCCGCTCTGGCGCTCTCCCTTGTCAAAGTTCTCGCTTCTCAGCATCGGCCGCTTCCTCCTCTGGAGAACCATGGCTGGGTCTCTGCCACTGTCGCCGCCGCTGCCGTCGTGCCGCCTCGGAGCTGCCGCCGCCGCGTGTAGCCTGCTCGCTAGGCAGCAGCTATAGTAGTAGCTGAGTGAGTGCATCCATCGATCGGTCGACGGAGTCCATCTCGATCTGCCTCCCTTGTGCGGCTCGGCGTCGTCGTCTTGATCCCGCGAGCAACCAGTCAAGGAGGCGGTTTTTTTGGAGAACACATAATAGAAAGGTAAAATTCAGTCCAGTCCAGTTACCTTCTGCTTAAGTTCCTGTCCGTTGCTCCTGAACACCGCGGCATCTACTACTTTCAGACATGGATACATGTATGTATTTATGTCTGTATACATATTTGTGTCTACAACTAGTATCAATTCCTTGTATTATGCATACACTTTTGATCATTTTCTCTTTGTATTGTAAGTAATAACTTGGGAGTGGTTGAGGGAACGAGTTAGGAGATTCTTGGGATCTGGGCTAGTGGGCTTGCTTCATTTTCTTCTATACAATCAAACTAATCATAGAGGGAGGCGATAGAAAGAGGAAGGAGAAAGGAAAGGAAGAAGAAGAAAGGGGGCACATGCAGATTACTGACTGAGACCGCGTTGTGGCTTGTTGCCAGCGCAACACATTTCAGGCTTGTTTGCTTCACTGGGACTCAAGTTTAGTGACTAAAGTTTAGTCTGTTTTAGTCCCTAAACTTCTAAATTCTTCTTTTCTCTAAACTTTGACTCTTTAGTCGTGAGGAGGGCCTCACACTTTTTAACGCTTTTTTAGAACCTTTGGTTCTGAAACAAACATGCCCTCCTTCTTCCCCGTCTGACTCTGACTCAGGCCTCACACACGCTTTGCTTTGGTTCTGGTCCTCCTTTCCATGGTGCTGCTGATGCAGATGCTGGTCTCTTTTTATCTCCCCCCCTGCCCTGCCTTTTGTCCTTTGATTTGAGGATCAAAAGAAAGGGCTGCGATTCCAACAAATCCTCCAACCAACCAACAAAAGTTTTGGATTGATGAAAAAAAGTATATATAAGCCGTAACGAACTCACACCAACTCTGTTTGATTCTTTCCACTGTATTTCTTCCCCCAATCTGCCACCTCAATCCTGGAGCTATGGCTCTGCTGGTTCTTCCTATTTGGAATTAATTTACAAATGGATAGGATAGAAGAGCTACTAGTAAAGAATTCATTTTTTTTGCCGACCTATAATAAGGCTATACATGAGACATGAAGGTGAATTAATAAGTGAGAACGAACAAACCCAAGAAAGAAACCAACCGATGAAGCCATTCGCTGTTCTTGAATCTTGATCCGTCACGCCCGGCCATGGAACAGAGTTTTAGAAACACTAGCTACTATAGCGCATGGCGGTCCGGTCAGAAGAACAAGAACTTGGACTTGGAGTTGCATCTGAAGGGAAGCGCAGTGCCGTTGTTCGAGAAGAAGCTGATCCGGCACGCCAGCCGCGTCCACTGGTTGACGGCGACGAGCCCCGCGACCTTCCAGTGCGTCTTGGCCTCCCCCTCCACCTCGAACGGCACCACGCCGTCGCGGAGCGCGGCCTCCATGGCGGCGCTGCCGGCGTCGCCCAGCGGGGCGCCCTGCGACCGCGCCACGTACGCCAGCGGCAGCGCGCCCTTCGCCGGCACGCGGAACGGGTCTGCCCGGAGCACCGCGAGCGCCGCGCCGGCGAACGCGAGGCGGCACTCGAAGCGCGAGAAGGTGGCGGCGGAGTGCGCGTTGTCGTTGCGGGCCTCGACGCGGAGCGAGAGCTGCACGTCGTCCAGCGCCCCCTGCTGGTCGTACGCCAGCGTGTCCAGCGCCGCCGCCCGCACCGCGAAGAAGGGCGCGCGGGGCTGCAGCAGGAGCACCACCACCAGGATGGACACGGCGCCCAGCAGCACCGCCACCGCCAGCGCCGTGAACAGCACCGCCGCCGCCCACTGCAGCGCGTTCGACCGTTCCCTCCTGTACCGCCGCGGAGCCGGCGGCTGCACGCGGTCGCGGTCGCGCCCCCTCTGCGTCCACTGTTCATGCTGATGGTGAGCGTCGCCGAGGTGGCTCCCATGGGCACGGCTGCTGCCGCCGCCGCCGCCGCCATGGTGCTCGCCTGCTCGGGTGGACGATGACGGCGACGACATGGGGGGCTACAGCGATGGCCAGCAGCATGCCAGCGGCAAGGAGAGAGGCGAGCGCTGGGCGGGGCCGGGGCTAATATAGCTAGCTGGCTTGCGCTCGACGCGGTGCCGTGCGGCGAGTGGCGGCGGCGACGTGGCCGTTGCCCGGCGGAGGAGGAGTTCGTTCGCGCTGTAGCGGGCCAAGGTTTGGTATCTCCCCTGCGCACGCTCATTCGTACGAGTAGGACGCACAAGGCATCGGCGCCGGCCGGCCGGACGGACGGGAGGAAGCTTTGGCCATCGGTTACTTAATTAATGAAATGGAAGCAAGGGAGCACGCTGTGGTTAGGCTACCTCACTGACAGCCGCAGCCATGGCTGCAGCCCTCCCAGTATTGGATGCTTCCCAGGGCGATCAGATCACTAGTTTAATCACGGTACCAAGCCATTGAAGCTGCTGATGGGAAGATGCCTTTGGCAGCCTGGGCTTTTTTCAAATTGCAATTGTTTTTGCAACCGAGCTGGAATGCTAATGACATTTCCACATCCCACTGCTGCCATCATTGCGAAAGCACCCGATGCCTTTTGCTTTTCTGTTGCTCTGATTGTTTAATCAACTTGGTCTTGCTCTTTTGGTGGTGCTAACAGTGCCTTTTGTAGTGCTTTTGAAACAGTGACTGTCAAAGGGGGGATATACTGGGATTAGCATCCAGTCTTTGTGGTATAAAATCTTGCGAAGGTTCTAAGGTTAGGCTAAATTCAGTATCTTTTTTTTCACGACCGGAGTAAATTCAGTATCAGCGAGCATGCCCTCGGAAAAATATGTTTTTGCCCTGATCCCTTTAGCCCCCCCCCCCCCCCCCCCCCCGAAGCTCCTACCTAGACCTTGTTAGACTAATCAGAGTTGGATTACTGTGACACAGATACTTTGCTTTAATCCAATTCACCCATACTTTGCTTCATTGCAGAAGAACCAAGAGTGATCTGCGTATAGTTTTTTTTCCAAGAAAGAATCTATATATAGAACTTATTTGAGTATGTTCCATAAAGTTATACTTTCTCCATCCCAATTTATAAGATCACTCATCTTATTTAAAAAAATTTTGTTTTTGTTTGTTTATAGAAATAAATTGTAAATTATTAATTGCCTTTTGTGTGAACACAAATAAGATTTTACAAGATTTATAGTTTTGTCTAACAAGTTATAATTTTAATATAAAATATATGCAATAATCATCGTTTGAAAAAGAAAGCTAAAATCCAAACATTTGAATTTCAGCAAGTCTCGGATTTTATTCATTCATTGATATAATAAAATCTGACAGCATGCACATTCTAAAATTTCAGCAGCAGCAACGGCAATGGAGGGAGCTTAGCTCGTCTGCAGTGACGCGCGCGCGCCATGGACCCCGAGCCATTCGTGCGGCTCTCAGTCGGGCAGCTCGGTCTGAAGCTCCCCGGCGGGAACGGTAGCAAGGCGGCGGGCCGGCTGTGCGACTGCGAGATCCGGCTGGGCGGGTTCCCGGTGCAGACGGCTCCGGTGCCGCTGGTCCACTCCTCGGCGTTCAACCTGGACCCGTTCACCAACGCGGCGGTCTTCTCCCTCGACGAGTCCGACCTGAAGGCGCTGGCGGCGCCGGGGTGCTTCGGGGCGCCGCGGACGTCGTGCCTCGAGGTGGCGGTGTACTACCTGGCCCGCTTCGGCGCATCCTCCCGCTGCGGCGTCGTCGCCGCCGCGTGCCGGAGGAAGCGGCTGGTCGGCGTGTTCCGGGTGGAGCTCGCGTCGTCGTCGCCGGAGTGGCGGGACGGCAAGCCCGTGCTGCTGCACCATGGGTGGGCGGGCATCGGCAAGGGGGAGCTCCACCTCAGGGTGAAGCTGGAGGCGGACCCCCGCTACATCTTCCAGTTCGACGACGAGATCGCGCTCAACCCGCAGGTGGTCCAGCTCCATGGCAGCATCCGGCAGCCCGTGTTCAGCTGCAAGTTCATCCGCGACCGGCGGTGAGGAATCTCGCTCGTGATCACTGACATTTTTCATGCATGCGTGCATGCATCGAGTTCGTTCATCTGAATGTGTGATTGTGTCCGCATGGAGCAGCAGGCCGTCGCAGAGCGACCCGTTGGGCGGCGGCGGGCAGTACTGGTCGAGCTCGAGCAGCGAGGAGAAGGACATGGAGATGGTGAGGCGGGAGAGGAAGGGCTGGAAGGTGGTGATCCACGACCTGTCCGGCTCGGCGGTGGCGGCGGCGTTCATGGCCACGCCGTTCGTGCCGGCGCCCGGCGGGGACACGGTGGCGCGGTCGAACCCGGGCGCCTGGCTCATCGTGCGCGCCGACACCACGGGGTCCTCGGACAGCTGGCAGCCGTGGGGCCGGCTGGAGGCGTGGCGCGACGCGGCGGCGGCGGGGAGCGGCAAGGACACGGTGCGCCTGCGGCTGCACCTGCTCCCGGACCGCCACGACGACTGCGTGCTCGTGTCGGAGGCGCCGCTGAGCAGCGACAAGGGCGGGGAGTTCTTCATCGACATGGACAGGCAGCAAGCGCCCTCCGCCACGGCGGCGGAGCACTGCGCGGCGAGCCTGGGAGCCGGGTGCGCCGCCGGCGGCGGCGGCGGGGGTTCGTCATGAGCTGCAGGGTGGAGGGGGGAGGCGAGGAGCAGCAGGCCGCTCGTGCAGCTCGCCATGCGCCACGTCACGTGCATGGAGGACGCCGCCATGTTCGTCGCGCTCGCCGCCGCCGTCGACCTCAGCGTCAAGGCGTGCCGCCCGTTCCGGAGGAAGCCCAACAAGAAGTCCGGCGGCTCGCCGTCGCCCGACCTTCTCGAGCTCGACACTTAGGAACGCAGCCACACAGGAAACGCCTCCGCCGACTAGCATCCATGGGCGGCCATGGATCCATCTAACTCGACCTGTAAATTCACTTGATTTCAAAAAGAGCTGGACCGGATCGTTTGCAGTTTGCAGCAAACAAAACTCTCTTGTTTGATTGATTCTTGCAGAATCAAGATGCATCTCCTAGCTTGTGATCCGCATTTCCTGTCGGCACTGGGCTCGTTGACTCGCCCTCCGAGGCTCTGACGAAAGTTTGACCATAGTTGGCCCCACCTGTCAGTGACTGGCCTTTTGCTTACGGGCTCCTTCAAATGCTTCACCAATTGAGCACCGCCGCGCCCTTTCGCTTTCGTCTTCCTCGCCCAAATAAACCAAGAAGCCATTCGAGGAGGAGCTAATCCGCGTCGGCCTCTCTCTCCCTCCCCGAAAGCCGTCTGCCGTCGCCGGCCATGGAAGTGTTCGAGGGCGCGGAGTTCGTGCGGCTGCGGAGCCTGGAGCACGGCACGTACCTCCACGCCGCGGAGGACGGCCGGGGCGTCCGCCTGGACGCGCGCGGCGCGTCGCACCACGCCGCGTGGGCCGTGCAGAGCGAGCAAGCCGGCGGCGGAGGCCGAAGCCACGGCACGCGCTACCTACTCCTCCGCGGCGTCTACGGCCGCTACCTCGGCGGCCCTGCCCCTAGTGGGCCGCTCACACCCCTGCCGCCGCCGCTGCTGCCGCCGCCGCGCCGCCGCCCAGCGCGACCGGGACGAGCGCGAGGCCGCCCAGGCCATCCTGTGGCGCGCCGTGGCGACGGGGAGGCCCCGGAGTCGTCCTGCTGCACGACGCGCACGGGCGCTTCCTCCGCGCTAACTGGAGGCACCTCCCCTGCCGCGCGGGTGTCGCCGTCGGCGACGACAGCTACCTCGGCCCGACGATGAAGTGGGCGGTCGAGGTCATCCCCTGGAAGCACGGGCAGCCGGAGTTTCCTCTCGCACGCGACGTGAGCCCCTCTATCCCTTCCTCCCCGTCTTGAATTCTTGAATTTCGCTGTGCGATCGAGTTCTTGAATTGCGTCCGATATTCTTTCTGCGTTCCAAGAACTTCGGATTTACGGCCGCATTACGATCACGAAGTAATCTGGTGATCCTGTGCAGTCGGAGTGGATCAAGCTCTTCGACCGAGTGTGCCCGCTGCTGGCCGGACTTCGCCGGTGGGTGTGGGGAGCCTCCCAACAGCGGGAGATCCGGTGGCTGCTGGCGGACGGTTCCGGCAAGTTCAGGGAGGAGGACTGGGCCTCCTTCGTTTACTCCGGGAGGTCCGCGATTCTGCTACGAAGCAGGCTGGCGCACCTCACGCTCGAGTTCTGCCGCCTCACGATGTTCATCCGCGCCGGCCGCCACGGGCAGCTGACCCCGCTCGTCACGGACCTGCCGCGCAGCAGGGAGCGCCTCGACATCATCGTCCTCAGGGCCGACACCAGAGGTCAGTGCTGGTTAATGGGCATGCAGTTCTGAAATTGATCTGAGTTTTTTCTTTTTCTGTAAACCTCCTGCTGGCTCATTCTGAATCTCTGTGGTTCTGAATTTACTGTGAATAGAATGCATGGCACAGATCAGTATAGATAATTGTTGATGTGAGTTTGTTTCATTTGTTAGATTTCCTGGGTTTGTTTTATTTGCTGTAAAATGCATTGTTTGCAGTTAAGACTAGTTCAAATGGTAGTGGGAGATGAATTCAGTTTGCAGTGGGAATGGTTGTTTTCTTCTTCGTCAGTGACAAAATGCAGCATGTGCATTGTAGCTCTACTTGCATCACTACTGTTTTAGCATTTCCTATCTTCATGAGCACGCTTTCTTGCTTGTCTGACTGCAACATTGTGTGTTGTGCCTGCAGCAGCTGATCAGTTGAAACTCCCCGATGTTGATAAGGAGACTGCAGAGCCAGGATTGATGTCCGGGTGACTTGTCGCTTCGAAAGCATCGCAGCTTGTCCGTCTCAGATTTGATGGCATGAGGATTGGCTGATTTATTTTTTGTCAGATATATGGTTCAAGAACTAACATCAATTCGAGAGTTTGTAGTGTCAGGGAGAATAAGTTCTTCCGTTTGGTCTTTCAGCTTCAGAAATTTCAGAAGATACTAATCGGTAGATCAGAAATTCAGAATGGCTGAACAGTGTGGTTTTCAGATTTTCAGCTCTAGAGTGCATGGTTGCAATTCTTGTCTACATCTTATCTGGCTGGTAATCAGATTGTTACCTGAGATCTGACGGGAACACCTGAATGTTTCAATCCCCATCATTGTGTCCATTTCAGTCGCCCTGATGATTTCTGAAATTTGACAACGCACCTGACAACGCCACGTTTCAAACTTTATTGCCTCCACCCATTTGAAGTCATTTTAAGCATATTTCTCATGCAAATGAGTTTAATCGTTTCGAAGTGAGTTTAAGCATATCTTAAACTCTTATAAAGCTAAACCCACTAGATGTTTTCTCTCTTCGTGCAAGGTATCCACATCAATTGTCACTAAGTATTCCATTAACTTTCAATTCGTTCATACATGCTATCCATGCCATCTCTTATTAATTACAAAACATGTCCACATCATCTCTACATGTATAAATCTTTAATCTCTTAATGTAAAGTCATCTACATATTCTATTTATTTCTCACCTATCCTTATACAATATGGTCAAATATTATATTGATTTTTCTTCTATTAGCTTATCAATTTTTTATCATATCCGATAAAATAAACACACATAGTATATAGAATACTATATAGTGATGCTATGTATAGAACAAATTTATTTAAAAAAAATCTCGTGACAACGCGCGAGATATGCTTCTAGTTTTTTTTAATACGAAGGGCAATCCTCTTACTAAAGATTGAATACCAGACTGACACAACTCATGGCCTCCTCCGAACCTTAGCACTTTGACTCATCTCTCATTGGCTTCTCTGACAGACCCATCTTATGTCGTCGTTGTACCACATCGTATTACAAAATCACGAGGCTTATCATTGATTTTTCAAAAATCACATGTCTCACTGAGGTTTTTTTTTTTTTCCATTAATAATCAATGAATCCTTAGACGTCGATGTACCACATTAGGAGGCGACACACCTATCGCTAGCGGAGGTTCAATCTTCATGAAGGTCTTTAGATGTATAGTTGTACAAGGTTTAGATCTAGCATACGTCCTAAGTATGTGTGTGGGTTATTTCTGGTGTGTGTCTAGGCGTGCGTTCAAATGCTACAACAACTAACACCATGCAAACCAGAAAACATGTTTTTTTCTAGAGCACGTATACTCAACTCCCTGTGATCGAACTCACGTGCCTCACTGAGGTTTTCCCCCATTAATAATCAGTGAACCCTAGGCGTCTATGTATCACAATGGGAGGCGACACACCAGTCGCTACTGGAGGTTCAATCTTCATGAAGCTCTTGTAGATATACAGATGACTTTGCTGCCAAGGAGGTTCGGCAGGGGACATGTGAGATGGATTAGTGAATTATAATGACATATTTTAGAATTTTGAAAATTATAATGGTAAGGATATAAATAACCCAATAATAAAAGGGGAGAACATACAGCAAAAGTAACTCTCTTTTAAGCACTGGTCTTTGAGTACAGCTAAAACACTTCAGTGAGTTAAAAACTTAAAATACACACAACAATAATAATAACATAACATGATGAAGCGGTTTTATCGCGGAGAAAAGAAAGAATAAAAGGGCGAGAAAATGAAGCGAAAGTAACGCAGAAGAGGCGCTGTCCGTAGCAGCAGCCGTAGCCCCCAGGTAGCGCCCAACATCCAATCAAGGAACCAGAGGTACCGTCTTTCCTCTCCCCATTTTGTGCCTCTTTCTTGCATTTCAGTCGAATCCCAGGTCTCACCAAGTCAATTCTCTAGGGTTCTTGCTCCCCATTTCTGCAATTGGAGCCACATGCTTTTAGTTCCCATTTCCGCAATCGGAGCCACCTGCTTTTACTTCCTCCTCTGTACTCGCGGATTTACCAAAGCTTCAGATTTGTTGCCTCTCCGCGGCAGTTTGGTAGGGGTTGTCGTGCCGGAGCCGGAGCCAGCTGGAAGCTGAGTTGGATTGGTTCTTGAATTGGGCGTGGCGGCCGGCGTCAGCGAGAAGTTTCCATGGTTCTTGGTTTGCTGTTGGAGTGTAGGAGATAACACGGGGAAGGAGATTGCGGGAGGGTAACGGAGGTCGGGGAGCTGGCGGCGGCGCACGGGATGATGGAGCCCCAGGTGGCGGACCTCGAGGATGACAGCATCAACTTCTGGGCCGCCCTCGGCGTCAGCCCCCACGTGGACCAGATGCCGCTGCACAGCGTCCAGATCGTCGACCACCAAGCTCAGCCACCGCAGGCGGCGGCAGCCGCAGCGGCACAGCCGCAGTCCGTGTGCAGGGACCTCTTCCCGGTGGAGTCCAAGGCCTGCCTGGAGCCTCGGCTGGGGATGGAGTTTGAGTCTGGTGAGGCTGCGAAGACCTTCTACATTGCTTATGCTGGCCGTGTTGGATTCTCTGTTCGCATTGCCCGGTCACGCAAGTCTAAGTGCAGTGAGTCCATTATCATGCTGAGATTTGTGTGCTCAAGGGAAGGGTTCAGTAAGGAGAAACGTGTCGTTGCAGCTGGGAAGAAGACGAGGAAGCGCCCTGCCTCCATCAGGGAGGGTTGCAATGCCATGCTCGAGGTGCTCCGCAGAGGTGATAGCAAGTGGATTGTTACCAAGCTTGTCAAGGAGCACAATCATGAGGTTGGGCTGCCCAGTCGAGTGCAGTATATTGCCATCGAGAGTGACACTGTGGTTGACCCTTACATTGGTATGGAGTTCGAGTCCCTTGAGTCTGCCAAGACATTCTACTACTCGTATGCCAGTCGTGTGGGATTTGAAGCTCGTGTACGTCAGTCCCGCAAGTCACAGGATGAGTCACTCAAGATGCTGAAACTTGTGTGCTCAAGGCATCGGTACCATTCAGGGCGGGAGAACAATGGAGAGGATACCAAGAGAGTACGTGCGTTGGACCCCTTGAGGGATGGTTGCGATGCATTGTTCGAGATAGTTCGGAAGGGAAAAGACACCTGGACGGTCTCCAAACTCATCCTAGAGCATACCCATGAGCTGAACCCAGCACCAGCAAGCAGAGTTCACTGTGTTCGCTCGCAAGGTGAGGTACTTGTCATTGCAAATAATTTTGCTGACACACGTAATCTCCTTCTGAATGGCCAAGATTCTCAGCATCCTAGAGAGATGAAGTATAATGATTTAGGGCCAGAGGATGCTCAAAGCCTATTTGAATACCTTAAGAAGCGACAGGAAGAGGATCCTTCATTTTTCTATGCTGTGCAGCATGAAAAGAATGGGCACTTTGCCAATATCTTGTGGGCTGATGCTAAAGCTAGGATGGCTTACTACCATTTTGGTGATGCTGTTAGGTTTGAGACAGCATATCGGAAAAATAAGGAGACTATCCCTATCGTCATATTCTCAGGTGTCAATCATCATGTGCAGCCTGTTGTTTTTGGCTGCGCACTACTTCTTGATGAGTCTGAAGAATCATTTACATGGTTGTTTGAGAAATGGCTTGAAGCAATGCACATGGGTCCACCTGTTTCTTTGTTAACAGAGTTGAACCGAGGAATGGCAGCTGCTGTTGCCAAGGTATTACCAAATACCCACCATATTTTCTGTGAAAAGCATATCTTAGACACAATGAAGGAGGATCTACGTGGTAGGTTTCCAGATACAGAAGCTTTTGTAACTGATTTAAGAAAGTGCATCGATGGGTCCAGAATAGAAGAATTGTTTGACTCAGGCTGGAACTCTGTCATCACAAAGCATGACCTCAGCAACAATGAGCTTTTACAGTCTCTCTATGATATTCGTCAACAATGGGCACCGGCATACACGAAAAAAGCATTTTATCCCAGAAACCTGATGCCAGCTACCTGTGGAAGTATTGAGAAGGCTATTGAGAAGTACTTTTCGTCCAAGACTGAACTGCGGGTGGCGGTTTGGCAACTTGGACAAGCAATTTCTAGTTCATTTGAAGCTGAAGTTCGGGCGGATTATTTCACAATGTTTCAAATGCCAGTATTGAGTACTGCCTCACCAGTAGAAAAACAAGGGAGCTCAATATTCACTAGCACAATATTTGGCTTATTTCAGGGGCAATTTGTTGATTCTTTTGGGTACCATGCAGAGAGACTTGAGGATGATAGAATACACAAGTATCATGTCAAGAGATATGAAGGTGATGAGGAGAAACATACTGTCTATTTCAATCCCGATCAAGGTACGGTGAATTGTAGCTGCTGCCTGTTTGAGAGCTGTGGTATCTTGTGCAGGCATGCTCTCCGGATTTTCATTATTGAAGGAGTACGTGACCTTCCAAAGGCTTATATCCTGAAACGTTGGACAAAGCATGCAAAAAATATTGTCACTTCTGATAACTACATTGATCTCAGGGGAGACCGTGAGGATCCTTCAACTGAAAGGTTCAATGATCTCTGCTATCATGTGGTAAAATTTGCAAAAGAAGGTTCAAAATCCTCTGAAATCTATGCAGTCGCTAAAGATGCACTGTCCAAGGCTTTTGATGAGGTAGTACAGTCATCGAAGAACTTTAGAGGGCAGAAAAATCTGCAAAGCTATACAATGTCACTGAAAAGGCCAATCAAGAAGTTTGGTAAGGCCAAAGATTCCTCCGGTAAAAGCTCAAAGAGGCCAGCATCTAAAAATCCCCTCATGGAGAGTGATGATGCTAGATGACCAGATATCTTGAATTGGGGAATGTGTTTTTACCTGTCCTACCTTGTATGTAGCATCATGCAATCTTATAGTACCAATTAGTGAACTAGATTGTAGCTGGCTGCAGGATTTGGCTATTAGCAGATCCAGTGGCTGTAAGAGTTCTAGTGAACTCCTCACCTCAGCGATTACTGCTCAAAAGAGTTGTAGAGAGATGCCTTTTTGTCGAAATATTTATAAATACTACTCCAGATAAACCATTTTTTATGGGAACCTGTGATCTTAGGTTTCCATTTATCATCGCATACCAATGTGATTTTCCTGCATCTGCATGCTAGTTGCAGTTCAATCTCGTTGCTGCTAGCACGGTAAATATTGGTCTTTATGACCCTTCAAGTGGCAGAACTGTGATATGTCTTTTTTGAAATACAACGTTGTTTTGCTTTTTTTAGTATTCCTGTAAGTTCATAGCCTTCTCGATTCATACTATCCTTCCTGAGGCTCATTCCCCCTGTAAAAGTTGTGCAACCAACTGCAAAAGCCACCCAAAACCTTCTCTGTGAATGCGCATTCAGGTGCAGTAGTAACTGCTATGGTAGGATGCTGTATGCTTAGTGGCTATATTTAGCAGTTAAGTACTCCCTATGTTCCAAATTGTAAGTCACATTACTTTGTCCTTAAGTCAAACAAACCTGTCTAACTTTGACCAAGTTTATAGACTAATATATTAACTTCTACGGTATCAAATGAATCCACTATCTAAATATTATTTCATGGTGTATGCAATGAATATAGTTTGATGTAGATGATGTTTGTGTGTATCTTGGTCAAAGTTAGACCAGTTTGACTTAGTAAAATGACTTACAATTTAAACTGATACAATACAAGGATTACATTTAGTTAAAGAATGGGATCATGCAATGGTTGAGTGGGCCTTGAATTGCATGCATGTATGTTCCATAATAAATATACTTTTCTTTGATGTTCTCATATCTGTAGTCATTTGAATGAAGTTTAATGACCTTAACATAACAATATGTTAACTAAGATCTTGAAGTATTTGTTTAATTGTTTTTATTCTGCACATATAGGTAGCTATCAAACTGCTTACAAGGTCACATACCACACAAACATTATAAGGTGTGATGTCAACTAGCTTACTGTTATTTATAACATTGCTTGAAAATGTGTAGCAGACATTAGATTATACATAATCACATATAGTGGTTAGTATCCTTTGTCCTGAATTGCAATGGCCAATGTTGCAAAACATCATTACTAGCCTATATCAATACCTGAATTGATTAGTGCCTTGGTAGCATGTGCAAAAATCCCATTCTTGGCATATATCCAATGGTTCTCTACTCATCTGAACGAAGTTCCCTCTACTTGTCTAACTTAGCTGCATCTCATGGCTTCACAAATGGAACAACTTCCTTTTGTGCCCCCTGACCTTGGTACCTTCTCTACATTCTCTCCATTTATGCAGCAAAGTTTGCCACATAATAACTAGATCAATGCTACCTTGGGCCCCACTGCCAAGTTTAGAGTTATTTAACCAGTCAGTCCATGTAGAGCCCAACAAGTTAATGTGTGTGCATTTGCAACTTCTGAATTATTTGAATTTGCATTCTAAATTGCACTCTGTTCTGATAAGTTCCATCATGGGGATGACCAATCATGTGATGAAGTGAATATTGTAGATGTGAACTTATGGAGGTCATATATATTCTTGATTCCCATTACTTCTGTTGAATTGATATGAAAATTGCTCTCTGTGTGGTTTTGCTTGGTTACACTGCAGTGTACACACAGAACGGTGAAATTCTGAGGTATTTCTGCAGAAAAGAGATGTGCTTTGTGCAGAGCTTGTAGTCATGGATTTCAGCTGGGCTGAATAGTTTCCTTTACTTGATAGTACCATATTTTTGTTACCATGTGCCCTTTCTATGCCCGTTTATATCCACAGCAAATGTGCTTCTAATTGTTTATAACTACATCTGTGGGATTTGGCTGGGGCTCGAGGAATTGCCTATCTCCTCACCCTACAGCCTGCTAGTTAGGCTGTTTTGGTCTCCTGGGTCTTGGGTTTTGCTCTTAGAAAAGGTAATCTAGTGTGTGTGTGTGTGTGGCGGGTTTCCTGTTTTTTCTTCTATGAAAAAACATGTGTACTGGTTTCTAGGTGCTTCACCCTCTTTTTCTTCTTAATATATTGATACACAGCTCTCCTGAGTGTTGGAGAAAAAAAATGTTTATATAACCTTTTAATATTCTGATTAACAGTGCTTTACTTTTGGTTTACCAGAATGGTGCCTCTTTAGCTGTCATAGTTCAGAGCGATATGATTTACATTATTCAACAATATGAGTTTGCTTCCTGTACCTTTTCCTTTATTTATTCTGTACCACCATGTTGTGGCTTGCTTTGCAACCCCATTCATCGTTCACTGGACTGGAAGTGTCATTCACTTTTGGAATTTGGACGAAAGGCCTGTTTGTTGTATTATCACTGTTCAATCTTCTACAAAATGTTTTTTGCACATTGCATGTACTTCATTACTGTTCTAAGTTTGGAACTGCAGACAAATCCATTCTTGAGGCCTTGTTTTGGATGGGCCTATCTATGGATGGACAGGGAATTTGAACTAAATTCCCAGCATCCATGTGGATTGCAGGATTGGGTTGGTATTCAGCATCCAAACAGGCCATAACATTGATTTCAGATACAATATGACAGCATAGTAGGCTTTTCTATGTTTTTTAAAACAGAATTTCCTTTGTCTGCAAACTGTTAACATGTTTTTGAAGACTACATGGGGTTAATATTTCCCATGACCTCTCATTCTTGTTCCTTCTATCATTTCCCTGACATTTATGTGCAACTGTAATTTGTCTATCACTTGGTCACCCTGCATTCATGCTCTAATCAAGATAATAGTCACATCTTCCACTATATTTCCTGTGTGTTATCAATCATTTTTTTTTTTTGCCAGTGGTTGCTATGGCTAACACCCTTCACTTGAGGCTTTATTTTCAAGTGAGGATTTGATTAGGCTATCAATGACTAAGAACTTAAGCTTTTAAGCCCCTAATTTTATTGCAGTGGCATGTCTGTATTTTAGAGTCTTGTCAATTCTCTGAGTTTTCTCATTTCTTCAAGTTTTGCATTATATCTTAAAAGAAATTAAAGCTGCCTGATGATATTTATATTTTGTGTTCAGGCATCAAACATCAACGCATATATATGTATGAATTTCATTTCACATTGCACATGGGCCAATTGAGCTCCTTTTTACATGACTTGATCTTTCCTCATAGGTAGTTTCTTCTGCTTGCTTGGACATTTTTGTAGAGTCACTTGCTTATTCTTGGTTAGTTTCAGGGGCACCGTTATTTCCTCTTACTTTTAAAAACAGTCAAAATTTTCTTCTAGTCTTGGAATGAGTTTAGCACTGCATCCAACAGCTTATCTCGCTATGCAGTATTTCAAGTGCAGTTCAGTTGATGGTGAGACATGTGTGCTGAATGCTGCAATGAGTCCTTCACATTGGTTTGCTCCACTGTTACTCTACAAATGCTGTAATTCTTAAACTGTCGGTCAGTTTCTTCCTTTCACTGTTTTGGTACCTGTGCATAGCTATCTTGAAGATGATATGCCAATGCTATGTTCTCTCTCTCTCTCTTTTTTTTTTTTTGACAGGTTGTAAGCACCGAAAGTGTTCAGTACCAGCTGCATGCCATACTTCAAGTTGGCAGCAGGCTGAAAGACCAGAGAGCTTTTTGTTCACTTCAGTTTCTTTGAGATCCTTCTTTTTGTGAGGGAGTTCCCGAATATCCTGTCAGCATGGAGATTGACATGCATTCAGCTGGAGGTCATTCTTTCTGTGTGTCATCTTGTCAATGTAAATGTTGTGTTACAGTTACAGTACCCAGCAAAACAAAAAGATGAGTGGAGTCATCAAACAGAAGCCCTGTTTCCCCCATTATGGAAGCAAGTGTGATGAAAAAGGTGACACCTCGTGTGACACATGTCTTCACAGCAGATCTGATTCGGTGGCTGGATCTTGTAGGGTGCTGTTGGACATGTTCCTTGGGGCAAGAAGCTCAGTTGAACCTTTCTGGAACAGCTCGACACATGAACATCAAGAAGCAACATGGTCAGTGTACAGTGTATGATAAGTAAGAGCACACACAGAAAGAGAAGGACCATTTGACCAGCGTGCCAAGATCTGTGAAGATAGAAAGCAACAACATATGTGCACAGACATGGCACAAGATCTAGCTCGAGAAGCGAACTGTGATCGTCGACTGTCGGCATGCTGACCACTGTGGCATCTTACCTGGGAACAGAAACGAATGGGGAGGAGGGGAGGACCACCTCTCTTCCATCAAAGAATGCAAGGTGGGTGCATCAGTGACCACTGATCAGGCATGTGCATTCTGCATCAGGCTCGTGCTCACTTGGCTGTCATTGCCTGAGTGTGTGTGCAAAAGAGAGATGGTAGCAGTGGTGCGTTTTCAGTTGCAAATTGCAGTGTTTGGTGGCAGTCGAGCGTGCAGTTGCAAGTGTCATGCTCAGAACGGGAGCTTTCAGTCCAGGCACCTCCTTGGTGCTTCCAGTCCCAGGCAGACGTGTCCCAGCAGCGGCCATCTCCTCCCTGCTCACGTCTCCATCCGCTTGTTGATCATCCCCACCAAACCCGACGCCCCGCGCCATCCCATGGTCTCGCCGCGCGGCCGAAACAGGGACCGATGTGTGCTGTGTGTTGTCGCCGGCGTGGAGCATGTGGCCGAACTGATAGAGCACTTGGCTGGCCTGCCATTGGCCGCCGGTGGCCAAGGGCGCATGCCTGGGTTTCTTTAACCTCCCTAGTTTGCCTTGCTGAGTTCATCACCTGCATAATGCAGGATACATGGCCGCTGTATGTAGCTTGCTTAGTTCCCTCCCCAATTATCACTCTAACGTCAAACCTTTCTTATCCTGCGGCTGGATAATTGAGTGTGCATCACTTGGATAATAATATTGTAATTAGCTGTTGCGTCCCCTTTACTAGACTCAATGTGGACCAAGTGAGTTCTCTTTGCTCTTCTTTCCATACTATAGGACAGGTGGACCGGTTGATCCAATCTAGTCATGTTCTATAGTATATGCTTAACTGAAGTGAAACAATGTGACTCAGTGCTTCAATCCATGTACTACCTTATCTATGCCAAATTATAAACAGTGTTTAATGTTAGTGGTGACTATATCAAGTGAAAAGAATTGGATTGTGCACTTGATTATGAAGTGAAAATCGACACGGAACGGCGAGAAAATATGCCGGCAACTCGCCTTTCCATAGTTTTCTTGTTGATCTAGTGCCCAAACCAAAAGTGATCTGACATCGCCTCCCTTGTACCAAGCAAGTTTTGCTTGTACCACGCCTACCAACTTTGGTAGTGATACGCAACATCGCGAAAAGCGAATTCGCCTCCCTTAAATTGATATCTTAGCTCTTCTTTTGCAGGCTCATCATCAACTTGAATGACATCTTAGCTTTGCTCATATTATAAACATATATAAAATCAGCTCGTGGGTGAGCAGATGGTGATGCTCACTCGAGTAAAGCTGCCGCGGATGAAGAGATCAGTGTAGGAGTTCGATGCAACTAGCCTAGTTGGCATTGGGCCTCACCCTTCAAAGTATTCCCAGAACTAACTTAATGATTTCATCACCCATATATATAATGCATTCTCAAGTGACAGTGCTTTCTTGTCAACAACAAGTACATGCTACAAAAACGTTAAACTTGATATGCGGCCAAATCAAGGCCTAGTCCTCCATGCCAAACTGTGAGATTCTGGCCAGTGTTTTTCTATTGTGTTGTGTTGCATTGTAGCATCATCATCCATCACTGGCTCTGACTCCCAAGAGAACCTTTGAAAAGGGGGGACAAACAAGGCAGTAGCATTGTTCCTGGCTACAAGAGCAAGGGAGGAGCTATGTGCTAACCCAGTTATTACTAAACTCCAAAGGTGAAGTTAGGAAAGCATGGTGCATCATGTCCTGTCGTGCTCATTCAACCACACATGTCATCTCGATACGATAGGATTGAGTTATATCTTTCAGAAGAGATAGGATCGTGTTAGAACCATCTTCAAAAAGATTAGTAAAAAACAAAAACGATGGTTTGGCCATCCAATAGAGCAACTCCAACATTCTTTAATAAATCACTTGCCAAATCTTTGATTATTCCGACTCCTATAAAAGAGTAGGAAGGAATTTGCATCATATCTCTAACCATTTCTAATAATTTTGCTCAACACACATACTTCAATGGTCAACTATGTTAGACTAGAGGCCACAATAGGCATCTAGGAATCTCCAAAACATAATCTAAATTGCCTACTCTACCTCTTAGGTACTCTCATATCTAAAAATAAAGACTAGAAACTAATTCCGATGAACCTCTCAAGCAGCGACGGTGGCCGAACTCTTCCATGGCCGATCATGACTGTCTATCATGGACATCCTAACACCTAGAACCTCTAAAGTAAAATTTCCATTGCCTGCTTTATTCCCAATATTATTAGATATGAAAATAGTTGTTTGGAGGTTCAATCACGGCGAACCTCCAAATGAAGGTGGCGGTCAGGGGCGACAACATTGGAGGCGCCCGATAGGGAGTCATGGTTGTCCATGTATATTTGAGCGTAGTATTTTTTTTTTCAAGCATGGATAGATTGAGAGTTGGGATAAAGGGTTATTTTCCCATCCTTAAAAAAGAGATTCGAAGTGTGTTTAAAGATGCTCTTTAAAGGGGTGGTATTGAGGTGGACCACATTTTACCCTCATGTGCTTGGCTGAACTTCTCTTTTTGTTTACAATTTTGCTTCTGCAAACTGAAGAATTAAGTATAAAGAACTAAATACCGCATAACAGTTTTACCAAACCTTATCTCTCTTCCTTAAATGTACCATGCGGATTTTCATAATTTCATATCGGCACAGCACTCAAATAATACAGCTAGAGCAACTGCTGAGAACAAAAACCACAAAATTGACCCATAGTCATCTGGCTAAATACCCGCATCACTTGGGTAATTGAGTTGTTATGATCATGATCTGAGTATTCTTTTTTAAAATCCGAATCTAGGACCCAAAGCTAAACACCCAGATCACACAATGGTAGTACCAAAATGCCTTAGGTATTAGTACCAAATTGTGATTGGCTTCGAAATTGAGCCCAAGAATTGACCATTCTACTAGGGATTAAAACTGAGCCGATAAATGATTGTACGTAAACGGCAGCTACACACAGTTTGGGGCCAAAATGAATTAAAAATACATGTTTTAAACAATAAAGTTAATTAAACATGAGCTGTTTAAATGCTTCTACGCGACCGTAGATGATGGCGCGTAAATTTAGGGCAGGAGGTGTGAATATTTGGGTGCTTTACTGGATCCCTAGATCATGTGTAGTGCAGTGGGTGAAAATTTGGGAATAACTAATGTGATTTGTGATGAATAATGAATTTGCTTTGAGGATATAATGGCAGCTCGAAGCTACAATTTTATAGCTCCTAAAGAACCAAAAAAAATGCTTTGAGAATATAATGCAGCTTGAAGCTATATTTTTAGAGCTACCAAAAAGCAAAGAAACTTGGTCTTATCCAAGACAAAGTTATCATCACGCTACCACTGTACCACACACTAACTTATGACACTACACCACACATATATTAACTTATGAGTGTATATAGGATTGTATCTTTTTATACAAATATTTTGTAACCTTGCATTGAATATTTGGCAACTAAATGAACTTAAATGGAAAAAGTTTCAACTACAAAGTTTTAAATCTTGTTAATCAGTACAGCTTTGATGAAGGATGTGTCTCTCTCTGAGACAAAAATTTAATCTCAAAATATATGAATTTACAACAAATATTCGATGATACTAATAAGCTTCAAGTAAAAAACTTATGAACAACAAGTATTTAGATCAGGTCGGTCACTACAACTTTGATATTAATCATATGAGCATTCAAGGTGGTTTAGAAATTCTAAATTTTAAATTAAAAAAATAAAAAATTTTTAAACTTTTCAACTAAAAAATTGTAGACTGTATGATACCTACAATTCTGCTATATATCATGTCAACATCTAAGGTTGTTTGAAATTTTAAATTTCAAAATCTATAAATTTAGAAAAATATTAGAACTCTAAAACAATTTTAAATAAAAAACTTTTCAACTATAAAGTTGCAGATCACATCGAGAGCTACAATGTTAGTATAATGTTGTCCTCTTGCAAGTTTATATAGAAAAATAATGAATTAAACTATTTATAGATGATGACATGTTAAGACTTCTGTCTTTGAAACCATTTTTAGAGATGGATGCTTAGAATGTGCGCCTTTTGTTAATAGTGATTTTTAGAGATGGTCATCTTAAGATCAAGGCAAGAGCAAAGGTGTTGAGAAAAGAAAGTTTGAGGAAGATCAGGGGTGTTGGACTGGACTCGGCATAGACATCGGACAATTGCGCAAGGGTCTGACGGTCCCCTGAGCTTAGCGCAGTGAGGCAGAAAAGCAAAGTGAGTGTTGGACCCTAGAGAAGATGGGTTTCAGATCATCTCCTCACAGTCTAATGGCTTACTGAAAGCCCTAGTTTGGTTTTGGCTAATTGATGAAACCTAGGACTAACCCTATTGCTAAGTGTGTAGCATTAGAGAAAAGGGAGGTCCAAACCAAGTGGTGGAATGGTGATCAAGTTGATGGAAGTGATCAAAGATGATCAAGTGCCACCCTTGGAGATGAAGGAAGATGAGGAGCAAGATGGAATGCTAGAGGCAAAGGTATATGCTAGGGCATTTCCATTTTACCGGCCATAGGTGAGTAGAGAAGTTGATGGCCGGATTTAGGATTGATAACCGTACTATTAAGAGGGGCGATGTCGCGTAATATCGGTTATCTAAGTGCCACTAGGTGAGCAATAACTTTGCATATGCATTAGGGACCTAGTGAGCTAACAATCTCTTGCAAAATTCATTTGAAAATGCTAACACACGTACACAAGTGGAGAGACACTTTTGTGTTGGCACATGAGGGCAGGAGTTGATGAGGTTTGGGGACTCGGAGCAGGCGGGAACTCCCGGAAAGAAAATATATGGTCACTCAGAGGTGACCGGACGCTGTCCTGGTAGGGACCGGATGCGTTCGGTCAGGTGTTGTCGTCCGGTGAGTTTTTCAGGGTGACCGGACGCTGGCGACCGGACTGTCCGGTGCCAAGTCCCGGTTGCAGCCGAGCTGAGGGAAGTGCGGACCGGACGCCGGGCGCGTCCGGTCAAGGTGCAGCGGACGTGTCCGGTCATGATTTGACCTCTCTGGATGCTCTACGGTGGGTGACCGGACTCTCTTTGTCTTTGGCGTCCGGTCGATTCAGCGGGCAGCCATCGGCCGAGCGATCGGTAGCGCGCGAGCTCCGTAGCCGTTGGCGCGCAACGGCTACATTCAAACATCATCGACTCTGAGCCGTGGTAAAGGGACCGGATGTGTCCGGTCGCCACTTAACCAGCGGCCCCGATCAGTCTTGTAAACCGTGTTTTAAGGGCAGCAGCTATGTGCTTTGGTGGGCGCTTATATAAGTGAATTGGCCGGCTCTAGGGAGCCTCTCTTGGCACTTTGACATACTTGACATCCCCTAGAGCTAAGCAAACCAACTCCCTCACTTTGCATGCCTCTTGATTGATCTAGAGAGTGATTGGGAGAGCTTCTAGTGCATTTGCCTTGTTCTTGAGCATCTAGTGGCACTAGTGAGCGTTCTTCCTGCGATTGAGCTTATTACTCTTGGTGGTTGCCACCACCTAGACGATTGGAGCAGTGAGCCAGAGTTGAGCAAGCTTGGAGATTGTTCTTGGCCACTCCGGAGGTGATTGTGAGGGGTTCTTGACCTTGTCCCGCGGGAGATCGCAAAAGGTACTCTAGTGGAATGCTACTGACTTATGTTGCCCTCATCTTGTGGTGATTCTTGCGGTGCCCATTGGAGGCTTGGTGTGGTGCCAATTAGCCACCGAATCCCAAGTGAGTGTGCCGTCACAACGAGAAGTAGCGTGTTGGCAAGCACGTGAACCTCGGTAAAAAATTCGGTGCTCTTTTGGGATTGATCCATCGAGATCATATTTAGATTTTATTTGATTAATTGGATCATCACCTTGGTTTCTCATCATTGATCAAGAAGGTGATTGGCACGATATCCCGAAGGCACGGTTTGCATCCCTCGGTTCCTATCTTGCGATTACTTTTGTGCAAAGTAGCATATTAGATTGTGTAATGTAGTTTGATTGCTAAGGACCATATTCTTAGTGTGCATAGTGTATTAGTATTGCTAGAATTGGTTAGGTTGGCTTGCAACCCCCTAGTAGGCTACTACAACACTTGCTTCACCAATTGTTTCACTAACCGGTTTGTTTAGTGCTTTGTAGAATTTTTATTAGGCTATTCACCCCCCTCTAGCCATTTAGGACCTTTCAAGTGGTATCAGAGCGAGGTCACCGTTGATTGAGGCTTAACAATCTACGGTGTGAAAATGGTTCAAGTCAACCATATCAACTATATAGGGAAGCCACCACACTTTGATGGAACCGGATATGATCATTGGAAGTGCAAGATGTGTGCATACTTGAAATCTCTCAACCGGAAGGTGTGGGAAGTAGTGGACAAGGACTTTGTGGTGATCGACCCTAATGATCCCACGACAAGAGAAGAAGAGAAGCTTCAATTCAATGACATTGCAATCAATACACTCTATAAAGCATTGGAAGCAAAGGTGTTCAAGCATATCAAGGATCTTGAGAGAACACATGATGTATGGACAAGATTGGAAGAAACATATGAGAGGACACAAGCCGTCAAGAGTGTCAAGGCATACATCCTCAAGGACAAGTTTGCTTCATTCAAGATGTAGGATGATGAGAGCATTGCCGAGATGTTCCACCGATTGCAAGTGATTGTTAATGATTTGAAGAACTTGGATGAGAAGGTGGAAGACAGGGACTTTGTTCATAAATTCTTCAGAAGCTTGCCCGAGAGCTTTGAATTCTTAGTTACTATGATGGCGAGAGATGGGCTTGACAAGTAAACCCCAAACCAAGTACTAGGTGAAGTGATCACACATAACACCTACCGTGTGGAAAGGAATGGGGGTTCCAAGGATGAGAAGAAGGACAAAGAGAAGAAGAAAGAAAAGGAGGTGGTTGCATTCAAGGCTACTTCATCAAAAGGCAAGAAGAAGCAAGAATCAAGTGATGACGAAGCAAGCACAAGCTCAAATAAAGATGAGCAAATGGCTCTCTTTGTGAGAAGATTTGGCAAGTTCATGAAGAAGAAAGGCTATAGTGCAAGGAAGAGGAGAGATCACTTCAAGAATAAAGATGACAAGAAGACATGCTTCAAGTGCAATAGCAAGGATCACTTCGTTGCCGATTGTCCTCTCAATAGTGACAATGATAGTGATGATGATAAGAAGAAGGACAAGAAAGGCAAGAAGGACAAAAGGGTGACTACAAAAAGAAGAAGGGGCAATCATACATGGTCACATGGGATAGTGATGCTTCTTCAAGTGATGATGAGAGTGATGATGACAAGAGGAAAAAGAAGGGACAAGCAAGCATTGCCATCAACAACAAGCCTTCTATCTTCGACCCTCCATCATGCTTCATGGCCAAGGGCTCTAAGGTACTATCCGATAATGATTGTGAGGAGGATAGTGATGATGAGTGCTCCAAGGAGGAACTCATAAGTATGCTACAAGATGCTCAAACTTATATTGAGAAGAAGAGGAAGGAGTGCAAAGAGTTGCGCAAGAGCAAGCAAGCTCTTGAGCAATCCTTTGATGAGCTCAATACCACTCATGAGAGGCTAATGGAAGCCCATGAGAAGCTTGAGAAGGCTCCCACCAAGCTTGAAAAAGCTCACTCCTCCCTCCTTGATCAAGCTAAGGTTGAGGATGTTGTAGACACATGCAACATAGGAGTAACTTGTGATATTCTTGATGAATCATTTTATACTCCCATTATTGTGCCTCCCACTAACCTCTCTTATAGCTCAAGCAATGCAACATCTACTTTTAGTGATGGTTTTACTTGTGATGCCTCACTTATAGTGGAGAATAAGACTCTTAAGAGAGAGGTGAATGAGCTCACTCACGCCCTAGGCAAGGCCTATGGTGGTGAGGCCCGCCTGCTAAAGTGCTTGGGTAGCCAAAGTTCTCTCTTAACAAAGAGGGATTGGGCTATACCCCCAATAATGGCAAAGCGGCTTTTGTCACTCATAAGACTAGTTTTATGAAGGGCAATGGTCGATTTTGCTCTAGTTGCAAGCAAGTTGGGCACATAGAGCGTTATTGCAAGAATAAGAAGAATGCTAACATATCCTCTATTCAATTTGATTCTTGTTATTTGCTTACCAAAGGTGCTAATGGTGTGAAGGCTAAGTTCATTGGTGCTCCCATTGTTGGCCCAAAGAAGAAGGCAATTTGGGTGCCCAAAAGCTTAGTGACTAACCTTAGAGGACCCAAGCAAGTTTGGGTATCTAAGAAGAATTGATTTGCTTTTGTAGGTCAATTATAAAGCCAGAGAAAGGCATTAGGTGCTTGATAGTGGGTGCACTCAATATATGACCGGTGATGGAAGGATGTTCAATTCTATCTCATCAAGTGGTGATTGTGGTGTTGATTCAATTACATTTGGTGACAATGGCAAAGGCAAGGTCAAGGGCTTGGGCAAGATAGCAATCTCAAATGATCTCTCAATTTTAAATGTATTGCTAGTGGAATCTCTCAACTTCAATCTCTTGTCCGTGGCTCAATTGTGTGATCTTGGATTCAAATGCATATTTGGTGTTGATGATGTTGAGATAGTGAGTGTTGATGGAAGCAACTTGATATTCAAAGGCTTTAGATATAAAAATCTCTATCTTGTGGACTTCAATGCTAGTGATGCTCAATTGACAACATGTTTATTCTCCAAGTCAAGCATGGGTTGGCTATGGCATAGAAGACTTGGACATGTTGGCATAAAGCAACTCAACCGACTAATCAAGCATGATCTAGTTAGAGGATTGAAGGATGTGGTGTTTGAGAAAGACAAGCTATGTAGTTCATATCAAATGGGCAAACAAGTTGGCAACACTCATCCCAACAAGAGCATAATGAGCACAAGCAAGCCATTTGAGTTGTTGCACATGGATCTATTTGGCCCAACCAAGTATGAGAGTATTGGTGGAAATAAATATGGATTTGTGATAGTGGATAACTACACAAGATATAGTTGGGTATTCTTTCTTGCCGACAAAAGTGAAGTGTTTGACACATTCAAGACATTTGTCAAGAGAAGCCAAAATGAGTTTGAGACATCTATCAAGAAAGTAAGAAGTGACAATGGTAGTGAGTTTAAGAATACAAGAACTGAAGAGCTATGTGATGATTTTAGAATCATGCATCAATTCTCGGCCAAGTACACACCTCAATCCAATGGGCTAGTTGAAAGGAAAAATAGAACCTTGATTGACATGGTAAGATCAATGTTGAGTGAATACAATGTGGATAATTTATTTTGGGCCGAAGCAATCAATACCGCCAACTATTGTTCAAATAGGCTCTATTGTCATAGGCTATTGGAGAAGACACCATATGAGTTGTTGAATGGAAGAAAGCCCAACATTGCATACTTTAGAGTATTTGGATGCAAATGCTACATTCTCAAGAAGGGCACTCGATTGAGCAAGTTTGAGAAGATGTGTGATGAAGGATTCCTGCTCGGTTACTCCACTACAAGCAAAGCATATAGAGTTTGAAATCTCACTCATGGCATAGTTAAAGAGGTGCATGATGTAGAATTTGATGAAACCAAAGGCTCACAAGATGAGGAAGAAAATCTTGATGATGTGAGAGGAACTCAATTGATATAAGCCATGAAGGAAATGGATGTTGGTGACATTAGGCCAACACAAGTGGTAGATGTTAAAGATGACAAAGATCAAGTGATTATGTCTTCAAATGTGCAAGCTAGTGGTTCTTAAGTTCAAATTCAAGCTAGTGACTCTTAAGTGCAAGATCAAGTGGCTAGTACATCATCTCAACCAAGTGATCAACCAAGTTCAAGTGATCAACCTCATGTTCTCCAACCAACTCATATCGCAAGGGATCATCCTCTAGATCAAGTGGTTGGTGACATTAAAAGTGGTGTGCAAACAAGACCAAGATTAGCATCCTTTTATGAACACTATTCATTTGTTTCATCCATAGAACCAAAGAAGAAAATAGAAGAAGCTTTGATGGATTATGATTGGGTCAATGCCATGCATGAAGAGCTCAACAACTTTGAAAGAATTCAAGTTTGGGAACTAGTTGAGCGTCCGAAGAATTACAATGTCATTGGCACCAAGTGGGTATTCCGGAACAAGTAAGATCAAGATGGCATAGTTATGAGAAACAAAGCAAGATTGGTAGCACAAGGATACACTCAAGTTAAGGTCTTGACTTTAGAGAAATCTATGCACCGGTTGCAAGATTGGAGGCAATTAGAATCTTATTAGCCTATGCTTGTACCCACAACATCAAGCTATATCAAAGGGATGTGAAGAGTGCTTTCTTGAATGGATTTATAAATAAGCTAGTGTATGTTGAGCAACCCCCGAGATTTGAAGTTATCAAAAAGCCCAACCATGTCTACAAGTTGAAGAAGGCTCTCTATGGCTTGAAGCAAGCTCCAAGGGCATGGTATGAGAGATTGAGAGATTTTTTGATCTCCAAAGGGTTCAAGATGGGGAAGGTTGATAACACTCTGTTCACCAAGAAGATTAGCAAGGACTTATTTGTGTTGCAAATTTATATGGATGACATTATCTTTGGATCAACCAACCAAGACTTTTGTGAAGAGTTTGGAGAAATGATGGCAAAAGAATTTGAGATGTCTATGATTGGAGAGCTTAGCTACTTCCTTAGTCTACAAATCAAGCAATTGAAGAAAGGCATATTTGTGAGTTAAGCAAGTATATCAAGGATATGTTGAAGAAGTTTGGAATGGAAGAAGCCAAGTCAATTGGGACTCCAATGGGAATAAATGGTCATCTTGACTTGGATACAAGTGGCAACAATGGGTGATCAGTCTTATTCATAATGCATATATGTTATCAATACTTTTCCTAAGTTTATTAGCCTTTCCCGGCAGCGGCGCAAAAAATGCTTGTTGGCATTTCTAACGTCACTGCAATAAATCTCAATTTCCTATCCCACGCAATGACACTAGAAATGTTGGTACTAATTAACTTGCCTTTAGCAACTAGCCACTAGCCTCTTTACCCTTACTC
Source organism: Chrysopogon serrulatus (assembly GCA_015844335.1). Lineage (NCBI taxonomy): Eukaryota > Viridiplantae > Streptophyta > Magnoliopsida > Poales > Poaceae > Chrysopogon > Chrysopogon serrulatus. Next base: position 108,652 of record JADLZL010007173.1, read on the forward strand.
CTAAGCGTGAAACTAGGTTGTCATCCCTAATTATAAAGCTAGGAATAAACTCTGTTACTAAATCTTATCATTTTTATGTGACTAGGCAGAAATAAATAAAAATGAATATAAACTAAAAATAATTCTGCAAGCGGACAGATAATTATACCATTGTAGCATTTTACCTAGAGTATTACCGGGTTGTCATTTATATTCTACCCTTTGGGAAGGCATTGCTAAGAAGCTACTTCATAGTATTGATAACATGTATATGCATTGAATAGACGATGTAACCAATGTCATACACTCTTACTCATAACAGGGTAAGTCACAAGATAAATAATATGATAAAGATAATAATGATAACAATAACGAGCCATTAATCGGTCATCTCCTAATGATACTAATCCATCATAGCACTCTAATCATTTCAAGCGTTGTCTAATCAATTAATAGAGAAATAACTCCTATGTAATTAACTACATGTCAAAGCTACGTCAACTAGTGCAAGTACATCTAGTAATCATTGTAAAATTATACTACTATAGTTCCCAAACACATCGGAGCAATGTACGAGAAGAAGATGAGTACAGGGAACCTCCTCTCAAACGACAATCCCACTCTACCAATCCAAATGCGGGGAAGGCCTACAAAGGACTCAATGGGTGCATCACACCCACGATCTACCTCATACCCGGCACGATTGGGGATATCCGTAGATAAACAAAACATCTAGACACCATGTCTACATATTGCCTACCACTCACCATATGATCAACTAGATGAGCGCTATACGAACGATTGCATGAATATAATCGCAAAACCAACTAAACTAGATGTATTGAAGTAGACAATGAACATAATAATTAAACTAAGATAAAGCACTGCATTTGCTAGTAAATATCATACGAACACGAGATAATACAATAAGAAAGAAAAGCTTAAGAACTGTACGGACTCTTCTCTTCTTGACAACCGGAATCCAAGACTGATTAACACGCCTTGACTTCCTCTAATCTCGATCTAACTATGCTAAACTATGAACTAGAAGGCTATGAGGAACTAGAACTTGAAGCTCTAGATGACTTGATCTTCAACTGGCTCAACCTTGAATGACTTGAATGAGGTATTGAATGAATTGGAATGAATTCGGGTTTCCAGAGAGAGGTCTGGCTCCGCTTATATAGCCCGGTGGGATGCACGACAGCCGTTTTATCAAACCGACTTCACGTAGGGCTAAGATTGATTCTCAAAGTCGGTGGAGGAACATTCCGAAGGGGAGACAGTTCTCCTCATGGGAGGCCGGCCGGCCTGGCAGGTGGGACCGGCCCGCCCCGGTGGAGGTGGCCTCGCCTCTCCTTCACTCCGGTGTCTTACGGATCCTTCTAGAGTAGTTTGGTGTATTC
>JADLZL010007174.1:0-67464 GCA_015844335.1 Chrysopogon serrulatus
GTATAGTTTATGGCCCAGAAACAAAGGCCCAGCAAGAAAAGACTAGGGCCTGCTGCTCCGACTAGGGCCTGCTGCTCCGTTACTAGAAGCCTGCTTCCTTGCAATAAAAAAAAAGAAGCCTGCTTCCTTCCCCCGGCCGTGCCTGAAGCCTGACACCGCCACACTAGTACCGCGGCAGCTTGCCACAGCGCTGGCCACCGAGGTCGCCGCTCCTGCCTGCCTCCGCAACTGCCCATGCCCTAGGCAGCAACCGCATCCCGCCCAAAGCCTGAAGGGTCGTTAGCCTCGCAATCACATGCCTCACCCCGTCACTCCGTCTCGCTCGGCCTTCACTCGCACGAGCGACCGCGCGGCCGCACGGGAGAAGCCGAGGAGCCGAGCTGCGGAGGAAGCGAGGGACGCCGCCGCTTTTGCCTGCTGCGCCGAATGTCGCCGGCAGCCGCTAGCCTGCTGCGCCGCGCGACGCCGGACGCCACTGCTGCGCCGCACGCCGCTGGCCGCCGCTGCACTGGCTGCGCCCGTGCGCCGCCCGCCTCAGGCCGCCGGCCGCCGCTGCTTCCTGCTGCGCCGCACGCCGCCAGTCGCCGTTGCTGCACCGCACCAAGCTGCCACGGCCACCGGCGGAGAGGCCCTAGTCGTGAGCAAAAACTGGCTCCGCCACTGAGTAGGACAGTATCCTATCCATCGAGTTTTGCTATAAAAAAAATCAGTATCCATCGAATTTATTACGGTGAGTTTTGCATCTTCTCCTACCATGGTTTCATGAAAAGTCGCTGTGACTGCTAGAAGTACACTACGTACATGAGAAGGAAATATAACCTTAAGTTGAGCTTGGGCACATCACGCTCACGTGATTAACGTGCTTACGTGCTCTAACTAAAGCACCGTTGACGTGAAACAAATCGGCGATTGGACGGTAGCAAAACTTGATCACCACCGATATATAATGCAATGACCTGCTCTAAAGCAGCCTGCAGTCTTCATAGGCTCTGTTCTTGTAGCCTGCTGCACTCCGTCGGGCAGTTTGCTACGGTCGTCCATCGAGTGCTTGCTGGAGACGCCGGGCAATGGCGTCGGGCAGCACGGAGGTCGTTTTGGATCTCGGTTGCTTCCGGATATACAGCGACGGTCGCGTCGAGCGTTTCGCCGGCATGGAAACCGTGCCCGCCGGCTTCGACGCCGACACTGGCGTCACGTCCAAAGACGTGGTCATCGACGCCGCCACCGGCGTCGCCACGAGGCTGTACCTGCCAGCCATCCCTACGGCTGTGCCATCTCCCCAGTTGGACGGCAACGACGACAGGGCCGCCACGGCGGCGAAGCTCCCCATCCTCGTCGTCTTCCACGGCGGCTTCTTCGTCATCGGCTCACCGGCTGAACCCGACTTCCACCGCTACATGAACAGGCTGGTCGCTCGCGCCCGCGTCGTCGCAGTCTCCGTCGGCTACCGCCTCGCGCCCGAGCACCCGCTCCCTGCAGCCTACGACGACTCCTGGAACGCGCTCAACTGGGCGGTTTCCGGCGCAGACCCGTGGCTGTCCGCCCACGGCGACCCCGGCCGCGTCTTCGTGGCCGGTTGCAGCGCCGGAGCCAACATCGCCCACAACATGGCCATCGCCGCGGGCGTGAGCGGCGGCTTGCGCGGCGCGGAACAGCCACAACCACCGCGCGTCAAGGCGTGCTCCTGCTCCACCCTTCGTTCGCCGGTGAAGAGAGGATGGAAGGAGAGGAAGAAGGATTCTGGCAAGCTAACAAGAGGAGGTGGGAGGCCATCTTCCCCGGCGCGAGAGACGGGCTGGACGATCCGAGGATTAACCCGACGGCCGCCGGCGCGCCGAGCCTGGCGAAGCTGGCGGGCGAGCGGCTGCTCGTGTGCACGGCGTCGGAGGACCAGAGGGCGCCGAGGGGCCGGGCGTACGGCGAGGCCGTGAGGGCCAGCGGGTGGCCGGGGAAGGTGGAGTGCTTCGAATCACGAAACGAGGGACAGCATTCTTCGTCGCCGACCACGGCAGCCCCCAGGCCGTTGCGCTCATGGATCGAGTGGTTGCTTTCATTGCTGATGATGTCCAGTGATTGAGGACTTTTTTATTTTTTAATCCATTTTTACAAAATATTCCAATAATATTCCCACCCAAATAATATTTGCACATATAGCCCTTTTTGGTCGCGCCGGTGGGCTGGCGTGACCAAATCTTGTCACGCCACATGCATTGGCGTGACAAGGTCTTACACGTTGGACATCATTTACGACGTGGAAAATCTTGTCACGCCAATGCATGTGGCGTGACAAGATATATCTTTGTCGCGCCACCGGGAGTGGCGTGGCGAGACTGAATTTTAAAAAAAAATCATAACTCTTCCATACAACGTCGCATGAAGATGATTTTTATATAAAATTGTAGCTCTCGACGAGATCTACAACTTTCTAGTTTTGAGTTTTTTTCATTTAAGGACATTAATACGCTCAAAAAAAATCAAATACTTTTTCAGCACCATAATAAACACGTATAAGAGCTCGTCGCTTTTGAAAATTCATATCTTTTTTGTATGGTGTCAAAAAAAGATACTTTTTATATCAAAGTTGCAGCACAAAATGATATCTACAACTTTTTAGTTGAAAGTTTTTTTATTTGAAGGCGTTAAGATGCTCAAAAAAATAATATAGTATTTCAACACCATAATATAGTATTATGGAGCTGAAATACTATATTACTTTTTTTGAGCATCTTAACATTCTCAAATGAAAAACTTGCAACTATAAAGTTATAGATATCATTTTGTGCTGCAACTTTGATATAAAAATATCTTTTTTTTTGACAACATACAAAAAAAAGATATGAATTTTCAAAAGGGACGAGCTCTTATATGCGTTTATTATGGTGCTGAAAAAGTATTTGATTTTTTAAGTGTCTTATTATCCTCAAATGAAAAAACTCAAAACTAAAAAGTTGTAGATCTCGTCGAGAGCTACAATTTTCATATAAAAATCATCTTCATCCGACGTCGTATGAAAAAGTTGTGATTTTTTGAAAATTCAGTCTTGTCACGCCACTCCCGGTGACGCGAAGACATATTATCACGCCACATGCATTGGCGTGACAAGATTTTCCACGTCGAAAACGACGTCCAACGTGTAAGATCTTGTCACGCCAAAGCATGTGGCGTGACAGCGTTATTTGTCACGCCCGCCCCACCGGCGCGACCAAAAGGGCTATATGTGCAAATATTATTTGGGTGGGAATATTATTGGAATATTTTGTAAAAAGGGATTAAAAAATAAAAAAATCCCGACCACCTTGCATGCGGAAAATAAATGAAATTAAGTAGTATGGTGTTGTACTCCTACAGCTGTACGCCAACCTTGTCCCTTGTGTTTGATGATTCTCATAATCTCCTTGTCAGGCTCCCTTTGACTTGCACCTGATTCTTTAGGCAATTTTTTTGTTGTTTTCAAGACTATGATGCCACGTAAATTAACATAAAATTTTAATAGAACTCTTATGGTAAATGTCGGTTTCATTTTATAGTTTTATAAAAATTTAATTTTAAGATTTATAGAGAGTTGATAATTGTGTCAAGAGAGTTTTATCCCAATGAGACTTATTTCTTCTCTCTCTTTATTAAAACATTGCCATGTCATCGAAATGCAATAAAACTCTAATGAAACTCCCTGGCCTTAGTAAATTCATGTTCTTCGCTCTTTGACCGTTGATTTCTAACCACCGGACTTCTAATCCTAGCATTTGGACCTAATTACTCTCTGAACACTGCTTTGGACTCCCATACAAATCTAGAATTAAGAATCATTGATGTCAGTAGCATAGCTAATATAGTCAATCGTGTTATTTTCTTTAGTATGCATAGTAATTTTCAATTGAGTTTGGATAAGTTATTGCTGTTAGGTGACAACACTTTTGATCTGCCCCTCTGCTAAAATTATAGATGGCCATCGGGCCGTGCCGCACCGACCGTCGTGCCGTGCGTGCCGTGCCAGGTGCGTGCTTCGTGCCGCGCCCTCGGCCCAGCCAGGCCCTGTGGGCCGTCATGCCGGCCGAGGCACGGCGTGCCTGCGTGCCGCAGGCGGCCGAGCTCGGCAAGGCCTACCGCTGGGCGCCGCCGGATGTGCTCGAATCCGGCGCGAGGAGGAGGGAGTCGCGCGTGGGGCGTCGAGGTCTGCGGGGAGGCAGCGAGGTGCTGCAGGTCGCGCGTGGGGGCGTCCAGGTGCTCGAATCGCGACAGCGCTGGTGTGTGCAAGGCTCGAGCGGCGACCGCCACGGCGCGACGGCACCTGCGCGCCGCTTCGAGGGCGGCGTGGGGCGTCTTGTGCGACAGCGTGAGGAGGAGCTCGACGGCGCGCATGAGAAGGACCGGGGGAGGCTGGCCGGCCGCTACTAACCCCTGGGCATAATTAACCGATGACCTAAGACCGAACCGAAAAAGGCCGAGACCGAGACCGAAAAGGCCGAGACCGAACTTTTTCGGTCATGAGTTCGTTCCTACTTCCAACTAACCGAACTAACCGATATGTAGTTCGGTCATAGGTGTCGGTTACCCGAACTAACCGAACTAACCGAAATTTTGCTTTTTGTGGACATAATGTGTATTTTAGACTATTATTAGTGATGTAATATATGTTCTAGTAAGTTTATATCAACCATCACTCTTATTACTTTGTTTATTTTATTTGTTATGTTGTTATTTCTACCTTGAAATAAAAAAATACTGCTAAAATTTGCTACTAATTATGATATTTAGTAGTTGCTTTGTCCAGTCCGGTTAGTTCGGTCATGACCGAGACCGAACCGAACTAACCGAGACCGAACTTCCTCGGTCCCGAAGTTCTAGAACTAACCGATCGGTCTTCATTTGTTACATGACCGAACTAACCGAATGACCGAAGACCGAGACCGATCGGTTCGGTCGGCCGAACCGAACGCCAGGGTGAGCCGCTCTGGGGCCGTGCCCGTGCCGTGCCAGCGGCACTGGGTGGCGGCCCGTGCACGGCCGGTGCCTCGGCCGGGCCGGCACGGCACGGCGACACCGGGCGTGCCGTGCTCGGGCGTGGGCCGGCGGGCCACGGGCCGCATGGCCAACTATAGCTTAAACAATGTAAGAAATAATTAGTATGGATGCGGATGCATCGTCATTAATACATCTTTGTCAGCTATTAATCATGGATTTATGACAATTGGCAAAATTGCGTAGGGCACATGCTACCAATACATATAACGGGTTTCAAGTGCAAGATTTCTTGATCCTGCCGGCTTATCAACCGTTCCTTTGGAATAATCATTTTCTTATCGGCCAACTTATAAGTCCCGCCGAGCAAGGCGAAGAAATGGAACCGTCTTTCGTAAGAATTATCATCTTATTAGTTGAAATGTTCGGCAAATACCTAAAAATATTTTAAACCACAAAATACTTAGCATATAAAAATTCAGAGAAAAATCTTAGAGATACAATGTGACACAATAAAACTAAATAAAATATCTAGAGGGCATAAAACTATCTCTAGAAGCTTGTAGATTTAACTTAGCTCTTTAAAAGTGTGGCAAATATTGTAAAATATATAGATAAATTCAAAAAAATATATAATCGATGGATAAATACCTTTTTAAAATTTTTCAAAACAATAATGTGAGGTTCAAACAATAAGAATAAATCATACATTAGCTGTTGAATTGATTCAAGATTGTCACATGTCATGTTTTTGTTGTGAAAAAAATTAAAAGCATGTTTAGACATCAATTAGAAATTTTTGGGATTTTTTTAAAAAAGAATATTTTACCATTTTATGGAGCTAATTCTTATTTTTCATAACTTCCACGATATCTATTTTGTCTAAGATTATTCTGTCATAATATATCTCTATGATTTATTTCAGATTTAAAAAAAAATCTTAGGAATATTATTGTAATTTTAAAAATATTATCAAGTGTTTACTGCTTTTTACTATAAAAGTGGATTAAACCCCCCTGAAAATCACTTGTAACCTTGCTGAGAGCTAATTTAAACAGTCTTGAGACTTGAGAGGCTAAGATTTCTGGTTTTGAAGTTTGAAGAAGAGATCATAACATGGTTTAGGGGTGTAAAAGGAATTTATTTTTTTTTCCTTGAGTCTTCTTTTTTGTTGTGGCGGAATGGTTCATGGGCCAACGAAGGGATAGAATTAGGAGGAATCAGGAAGATGAGACTCAAAAGTAGGCTGAATTATTACAAATGAGGCCCGTTAATGTCTGAGCAGTATGGAGTCCGAACAGGCCCAATGGGTCGGAAGTCGAAAATGCTTACCCACCACACGAGCGCGGGAGTATAGATCCACCATCAGCCCCGGCCGCACCACCACGGCCACACGTTCACATAGGTCACGATCGATCCACCATCAGCTTCTTCCTCCCAGAAATTGCAATCCCATTAATCTCAACACGGCCAGTTTCTTCGCTTCCGCGGCGAGAGGCCTCTCCACCGCCCCCAAAATATTGACTTTGTGCCATAGTGTTCGCTTTGCCTACCGTAATCGGAGACCTCTTGAGACTTGGACCTTCGGATCTCCTGCGTGCTACCTGTTTTCTTGCTACAACTCCCACCGGCTGCACCCTCGCTGACGCCATTGATCCGAGCTCAGATATCATACTCGACACTCCGTTCTTCCGTATCTACAGCGACCGGCGCATCGACCGCATGGTCGGCACAGATACCGTGCCGGCCGGCTTTGATCCCACCACCGGCCGGCCTACGACTGCATGATAGTTGCATCTGGACCAACTTGAAACCTGTTAATCTGATACTCCTATATAGTCTATATGTATTGGTAGCCTGTGCCCAATTTTGCCAATTTGCTGTAATCAGGTTTAATCCCTAGGATTAGAATACGATGGTCAGAAAATCAACGGTCAAAGAGCGAAGAACACACAAATTTCATAAAGAACAAAGGAAGACTGACAAGGAAATTATGAGAATCATACAAACCGGACAGGGGAGGCGTACAGCTGTAGGAGTATAAAACATACCAGTACGTACTAATTTTCATTATTTTTCACATGCAATGCAAGATGGTCAATCAGTGGCCAGCATCAGCAATGAAAGCAACCACTCGATCCATGAGCGCAACGGCCTGGGTGCTGCCGGGGTCGGAGACGAAGAACGTGTGTCCCTTGTTTTGTGGTTCGAACCACTCCACCTCCCCCCGCCACCCGCTGGTCCTCACGGCCTCGCAGTACGCCCGGCCCCTCGGCGCCCTCGGGTCCTCCGACGCCGTGGAAACGAGCAGCCGCACGCCCGCCAGCTTCGCCAGGCTCGGCGCGCCGGCGACCATCGGGTTAATCCTCGGATCGTCCAGCCCGTCTCTCGCGCCGGGGAAGATGGCCCCCCACCTCCTCTTGTTAGCTAGCCAGAACCCGTCCTCCCCTTCTTCCATCCTCTCTTCACCGGCAAACGAAGGGTGGAGCAGGAGCACGCCTTCGATGCGCGGTGGTGGCTGTTCCGCGGCGCGGAAGCCGCCGCTCACGCCCGCGGCGATGGCCATGTTGTGGGCGATGTTCGCCCCGGCGCTGGCACCGGCCATGAAGACGCGGCCGGGGTCGCCGTGCGCGGACAGCCACGGGTCTGCGCCGGAAACCGCCCAGTTGAGCGCGGTCCAGGAGTCCTCGTAGGCTGCCGGGAGCGGGTGCTCAGGCGCGAGGCGGTAGCCGACGGAGACGACGACGACGCGGGCGCGAGCGACCAGGCAGTTCACGTAGCGGTGGAAGTCGGGATAAGCCGGTGAGCCGATGACGAAGAAGCCGCCGTGGAAGACGACGAGGATGGGGAGCTTCGCCGTGCCGCTGTGGTTGCCGTCGGCCGACTGGGGAGATGACGGGGCCGTATGGATGGCGGGCAGGTAAAGCCGCGTGGCGACGCCGGTGGCGGCGTCGACGACCACGTCTTTGGAGGTGACGCCAGTGTCGGCGTCGAAGCCGGCGGGGACGGTTTCCATGCCGGCGAAACGCTCGACGCGACCGTCCCTGTATATCCGGAAGCACATGAAGTCCAAAACGATCTCCGTGCTGCCCGAGTCCATTGCCCAGCAAGCACTCGATGGACCGTAGCAAACTGCGCGGCGAGGTGCAGCAGGCAAGAACAGAGGTGATACTCTTCCTCTGCAGACTGCTGCTGTATGTATTTGACCAAGTTTTGCTACTCTCCAATGGCCGATGCTTCGCTTCACTTGCTGGGTCTGTTTAATGCACAGCTAAATTTTAGCTAATGTTTTAGATGAGCTTAGCTAGGTTTGTTTGTATGTATCCAACAAAAGTTTAATTAGCTAGAATTTTAAAGTAAAATTTTAGTTAGCGAAAAGTTTTTCAACTAAACTTTAACTAGATGTTTAGATGCTTCGGCTAATAAACTTAGCTAAATGTTAGATGACTTTAGCTGTATTGAAGTAGTTAAACTAATTAAACTTTAGCTAATTTTTAACTGAGATGTTTGGATGTCTAGCAGCTAAATTTAGTCAGCTAATGTTTAGCTAGTGTATCCAAAGAAGCCCAAATCAGCTAAAATGAGTCCATTAGCTAGAACATCCAAACATCCTAACTAAATTTTAGCTAATTTTTTTTAGCTAGCTAAAGCTCTACTTTTAAATTTTAGCTAATTAAATTTTAATTGAGTGTATCCAAACAGGAGTAAAAGTCAACTAAAAATTTAGCAGACTCTATTAGCTGGAGCATGTAAACACCTTAGCTAATTTTTAGCTAGCTATTTTTTTTTTGAAATTTTAGCAAACTAGATTTAGTTAGGGGCGTCAAACGAATCCTTAGCTTAGAGCGTGTTAATCACATGATAGTTATGTGCTCAAGGTCGTACTCCCACAGTCTCAGAATTCTTATTGCTTTTCGCTTTTTAAGAAATAACTACCATTATTTTTATAAGTAATAAATATCATTGATTAATATTATTGGAAAGATTTTGTAATCTATTTTTTAACAAAAATATTTAAAGATATAAATATTATACCCAAAGCGATAGAGCCGGGTACTCTAGCAGTCACAGCGACTTTTCATGGAAAAGTCACCCGCCACAGCCTCGATGGATACTGAAGTAAAGTGATAGCACAAACTAATCCGTCCAAGGCTCGAAGCTCAATTATTCTTTTCTCTCTTTCGATCTATCATTTCGGGACCCAGCTCAATTATTCGATCTAGCAATGACATGCGTGTCTTCGTTTGCTCCGCTCGTGTCACTGGATGCGGTCGTGCTCACATCCACACATGACGAATCTCAGTTGCCAGTAAAGAAGGCGACCAGCCGATCCATGAGCTCCACGGCCTCGCCGCAGCCGATGTCGTAGAGGAAGAAGACGTGCTCCTTGCCCTTGGACTCGAACCACTCCACCGTGCCGCCCCGCCCGCTCGCCACGAGGGCCTCGTAGTACGCCCTGTTCCTCGCCCGCAGGAAGTCCAGCTCGGCCGCGCAGACGAGCACCCTCTCGCACGGCAGGTTCCGCAGGCCCGGCGCCCCGGCGGCCAACGGATTTATCCGCGGGTCGTCGGCGCCGTCCGTCGCCTCGGGGCACACGACCCCCCACAGCTTCTGCGTCCACGCCATAGACTCCGGCTTCTCCCCGTCCAGGCGCTCCCTGCCACCGAACCCGGCGTGCAGGAGGACGGCACCCTCGATTCGCACCTCCGACGACGCGGCGGCCATCACAGCGACGTTGTGGACGAAGTTCCCGCCGGCGCTGTCACCGGCCAGGAAGACGCGGCCCACGTCGCCGTGGTGTGACAGCCAGGGGTCGCCGCTGCCAGAGACCGCCCACTTGAGCGCGCGGAAGGCGTCCTCGTAGCCTGCCGGCAGCGGGTGTTCTGGCGCGAGGCGGTAGTTCACGGATACGATGAGCAGGCCGGCCTTGGCAGCCAGGGTGCTGAGGAAGGGCTGGTAGGGCGGCGACGCTGCCGAGTGGGTGACAAAGCCGCCGCCGTGGAAGTAGACGAGCACGGGGAGCTTCTTGGAGTCGTCGGACCCGGTAGCCGTGTCCGGGAGGTACAGGCGATAGTAGATACCTGCGTCGCTGTCTATGAAGACATCTTTGGAGGTGACGCCGGTGGTGGGGTCGAAGCCGGCCGGCACGGTATCGGTGCCGACCAATCGGTCGATGCGCCGGTCGGTGTAGATGCGGAAGTACGGAGTGTCGAGTACGATATCTGAGTTCGGATCCATGGTGGATTGGTGAGGGTGCGGCGGGTGGGAGTAGTGGCAAGGCAGTCAGCTACTAGGAGATCGGAAGGTCCAATAAATTCTCCAGAGGTCTCTGATTGCGCTTGCGCCAGTTGCAGACTTGTATATAAGGGGCTTCTGAGAAGGAAATTTCCGGGAGGAAGATGATGGTCGTTGGTGGACCGTGGCCCGTGGGCGAGGGAAGCGTGTGGGCGTCGTGTTATCCTTTTTTTTTAAACAAAACTGAGATTATATTTCACACGTAATTCTGATGATTTATATTCCAACGCTTACAAAGACACCCTTGAAAAACAAAAAAATACAACCACGCCCTTACAAACTTCTCTCGGTTGTCTTGGTCACCGAGCGGCTGAAATAATCTCGTTGTCAGCGGACTAATAGTAGGTAAGGACGTTCAACCCACTGAGCCCGTGCGGACTCAATACCGCGCAGGTATCAAAGGGCCTCTTTTATAACGTTTCGGCCTACTTCGACTCTCGTACTACGATAGAGGAAAAGCCCATAATTCCATCCCTCCGTAAGCCCATGCCGTATTCTGCCACAGAAGGCTGAGGGGAAAAAAAACTATGTCATGATCTTTTTTCATTCTTCGAACTTCAAAACTAGAGTCTCAAAACCGTTTAATTTGCTCAGGTAGGTAACAAATGATTTTTCAAGATGGTTTCATTAACTTTTATAGTACTATATATGGTTTTGAAACAAAAAAAAATATATTTCTAGGCTTTTGAAGACTTGAAAAAATCCTAGAGATAAATTAGGACATGGTAGGATCAAACAAAATATATAAATCTAATATTTTTTTTCCAAAAACCTCAAAAATTAGATTTAAATTAGAAAATGTGAAATTCACCAAAAAGTCTAGAAAAAATTTGAAACATTTTAAACATGCTTTGAAATTTTTTTCGCAACAAAACATGAGGCGCGACTAGTAGGAATCCATTCAACATCAAATGCATGTTTTGTTTTTTGTGTTTGCATCACATTTTTGGAACTTTTAAAAAGGTTTTTATACATCAAATGCAAAGTTCTGGGAATTTTCTAAAAAAATATGCATGATTTTTCTCATTTTCTGAGTGCTAAATTATATGTTGGAACATCTAGAAATATTTTTGTGACATATAGCTATTTTATTTGGGTTATCATGTCGCAATGTATCGATGTTTTCTCATAATTGTTTAAGCTTAGAAACATTTTTGTGCTTTTTGAAAACATTATCATGTATTTAAAATTTTGTTAATTAAAGAACGACGCAACTGCATTGAAACGCCCTTTCTTACTGGACAGCAAAAGGTAATTGTCCAGTTTTGAAGTTTGAGACAGGATTATACCAAAAAAAGAGTTGAGAAATGTAAAAGGTGACCTTGTCTCCAAGCACAAATGATGGGTAGTACGAATATATGGTACAAGAATGGCGGTGCTCTCTCACGAAAAGCACCGAGCTTTCGAACCATGGTTACTGCCATGTTGACACGGGGACGATAGAGACCAGACTAGGAGTGCATTTGGCATGGCACCGGCATCTGCTTTGACTCATGCCGTGAAGCCATGCCAGATGGGAGTATGAATACGGGTCCGGCGAAGAAATCCGGTGGAGACAGAGCCGAGAAAACATAGTTTCTTGTTGCCCATCACAAACTTGGAACATATCAAAACTGCCACTGAAACCGTGCCAAAAACGTTTCCTGAAATGATTTGAGGGAGCCCGACGTCGAATCCGTGGTAATTATTATGGGAGCGCAAAAACTGTGGCTACCTAACGGCCAACGCCCGCAATGATAGCCCGCCGCACCACAAACTTGAGCACCCACGCACCGACGCGCCTCATGATGTGCACGCCCGCCGGCCTACACGGTGTGTGCCGGGCGGGAGCAGCCGTCTGGTAGCTTGCAGGAACGCGGACGACAAGACGAGCCGACGACGCTGCTATATCATGCGCTAACGGGAACAGACCCGCTGGCCGGGATCGGAGACGCCGAGGCCGGCGAGGCTGAAACCTGAACACCGCTGCAGCCAGCACGCAGCAACAGCAGAGAAGAGGGGGGCCGTGGGCGCACGACCGTCCCCGCGTCCAACTGGGATGCATTGCTGGCTGCCGGCGCAGGGGACTACGCGGGTCACATGCGTGCGTGCCCGGTGCGGCGGTGCCCGAGCGGCGGAGCGGGAGGCCGGCCGACCGATGCAGCTGCGGACTGCTGTGGGGATGCATTCCCGCGATACTATCATTCACGGCCAATCTAGCGGCGACCTCGTTTTGGGCAATGATTGGATCGGCTTTTCCGACGCGGTCGCACAGCCAGGACAGTAGGACACGCCGCCAGCGCAGCCGGCGGTGGCGAGGACCCAGCACGGGGGGGGGGGGTGGGTAGTAGCGTCGACCCTGTTGATCATGGGACTCATGGTAGTACGCATTCAATAGCGTCCAGGACGATTTGTCTGTAAAAGATCTGATCTACTACTACCGGCGTCTCAGGGACACAACACAGCAAGATCAACTACTGGCAGGTGAATGTCGAGCGAGGACTCCGGCGTCCGGCCTGTGCACTTGTTGTACTGCCTAGTACTGTACTACTCGGCTACGGGCAGGTGACTGTCGAGACAGACGTCTGGGCTCATTCACATGTCAGACCGCAGAGTACTCCTCCTACAGTGCTTGGAATCGATTCATTTGGAGAGTGTGTGCATTCAAGCACGATTACCACCACGCCACACACACTCTCCAAACTGTCCGATCTGATGATTCTCCCAATTCACTTGACGAAGCTGTGTCCAGCTCCTACTGATGCGAAAGGTTGTTTCCTGCCAGCTTGTGTCAACTGCGCTTTTAATCCGGGCCCTCGTGCGGTGCACTGAACTGAAGCAGAGTATAACCAGTAGTACGGGCTTTGGGACAGACTGGCGAATTCGATGCACCCAGGATACGGAAGCATGAACAGTACTCGTGCAACTGCTGACACGTCTAGTTTGTTACTCCACTACTATAGTACAGCAGTCAGTATTCGCTGCTCTGCTCAAGTGCTCAAGCAGTTACAAACTTTTAGTTTTTCCTAAAAGAAAGAACAGTACATGCTCAAACGCCGGAATCACCACCGGCCGGCTCATGAGCATGTGCTTGATGGCCCTCGGTCCGTCATTTCCAGTGGTCCCTGTCGTCGCCTTTAAGGACCGGAGCACGCTCGGTTGCTGACTGACCGGCTGTCCTCGACCCCCGGCACGCCTTGTGTGTTTTCGTACACACAACACAAACACAAGGCATGGGCACCGGGCACGGCATGTGCGCTGCACGGAGCTCCATTCATGGCGCGGAGTCCCCGAACACCCGGAATCGGCGAAGGCGATCGCTCGATCCGGCCGCCGCGGCTGGGGACCAGGTCTGTGTGTGAGGCCGGTGAAGGCGGCTCCAGCACTCCTAGTCACAAAGCCGTCCCAACTCGGGCAGGCCGGCGTCGCGATACTACGTGGTCCCGTGGCGCCGGAGAGGAGAGGGTGTTTGGTGTTCGAGCGGCGGACGACGCCGTCGCGGCCGCCGCACGTCTACGTGTGCGTGGGGCTGGCTGGCTTTTATGCTCGAAAAGGGCACGGGAAGGGTATTTCAGGCTGCCCGTCCGTCTCGGCAGCTCCCTACTCCCCAAGCTCCTGTCCAAATGACGTGATGGCCCCGGTCGCCGTCCAGATCATTGTCCTTGTCTTTAAGCACGGGCACAACTCGGCAGCTCAGGGTTTTAATTAGTACGGCACGATCGATCAACTGATAGATGGTGGTAGTGTAGACAGAATGTTAAACGGAAAGCAAACGGAATTGTCAAGCTGTAGTAAGAGTAAAGCACACACCTTTTGCCTTGCTCCTAGCTTGGTCCACTCCGCCACTCCGGCCCGCAATATCATCGGACCGATCAAACGCGTCGATGCAGCACGTTGATTCGCCCGTGCTCGGTCCCGGCATCATGTCATTGCTGCAAAAACTGGCAGTAGCAGTAGCAGCAATCAGAGTGTCCACGGAATCAGAGGTTCAGAGCGGCTGTCCAACACCAACGTTGGAGTACAACAGTATCATATCCTCATGCTCTTTTTCTTTACCGGATCGCATGAACACACACCTACCTGCATGCATCTGCATGATGCCGTTGTTGCTCATGTCGTATCGGGGCCGGTTTCAGTTCTGGAATTATGGAGTTAGGTGACGGCCTGACGGGGGCACCGCCGGATGGATTCCAACACCGGATTCAGAGAGACTAAAATTGATGAAACCCATTGCATTGACATCCATTCATGGCACTGAAAGCGCTAGCTCGGCTCTGAATTCTTGCCGCCCGGCAACACCTGTTGCTCCGACGAACATTACACGTGCCGGATTCACAACCATAAGAGGCGCTATTCACGCCGGGGTGGGTATCAAGTCCTGTTCGATTAGTAGTCAGCCTAGTATCGCCGGATCCATCTACAATAAGCATTTGAGCAGGCGATGCAAGAACTCTGAACTCAAGACGTAGGGTACTGAGTAGTATGTAGGATCAGATATAACAAGCGAGATTTCTGCGGCGACACTGACACGACCTCGCAAGCGGACGGCCGATAGTCCAGAGCGGCAGCGCTCCCGTGATCCCGTGGCGGAATATTTTTTTATGGCGCGGTGCGGCTCCACGAAAGCTGTGACTTTGCGAGAGTCCAGGGTGTGCAGGCTCCCGGCATCAGCGCTGCAGTGCGCCCTGTGTGTGTGTGCCACTGCCAGTTCTATGCCTCGTTGCCTTTGCGACAAAGCGAGCGGCCGGCGCACTCGGCGTGGCCGTGCCGCCGTGCTGGATCGTTTCA
Organism: Chrysopogon serrulatus; assembly: GCA_015844335.1. Lineage (NCBI taxonomy): Eukaryota > Viridiplantae > Streptophyta > Magnoliopsida > Poales > Poaceae > Chrysopogon > Chrysopogon serrulatus. The sequence continues at coordinate 15,022 of JADLZL010007174.1, forward strand.
GGCCACTAATTGATTTGATTGCCGAGTGCCGGCCCACTCGCCGAGTGACAGATCGGTATGGGAGCCAGATTAGGGCCCTAGGACCGCCTTGCCGAGGCAGCAAGTGGTGGACGAGGAACGGTACACACGAGCAGCTCCTCCTGAGTATACGCATGGCATTGAATGCTACTATGAGTGACCAGTACGCACCAGCTTTGGAGAGAACTCTGGCTGTTTACCGATGAAATATGTACCCCCAGTACAAATGGGTAGAAGCAAAACAATCAGACTCCGCAGCCGGTAAGAATTAGTGGAAAGATGTTTGAGTATTGAGTTCATGGTTTGATTAGCTTAAAACCCATGCTGCGATTCACACCACAAACATGGAAAGATTGAGGAAACGCTTGCAGCTTTGTTTCGCAGAGCTCAAACATCTGGAGTCTGGACTAAAGAAGTATGAACCGTCCGTCAGTTTTTTTAAGAACCTGAAACTTTACGCTCAAAAGCAGTGGGGGCTGGAAAACCCTTTTCGGCTCTGTCAAAAGCGCGCGTCCCCCTCTCGCAAATCAAGAGCACAAATCGCGCCATTAGCATGAGAGCAGTCTCAAACCCTTTTTGGCGGGTGACTGAGATGTGAAACTGTGAATCGCGCGCGCACATGCCCTGCACGGTACGGTCCAGCGCGAGCGAAGAGGAGGGGGAATTAAAGGCGGGCCGGGCGGGCCGGCCGGCGCTAAAGCGGTCGTCGAAAGCCCACCGCCACGATCCGCGCCACAAAAATAGTGCGGTGCGCCCAGGCCCTGTCGGCTGCCTCCGCCATATAACCGGACCCCAGCCAGCCAGCCCCGTGACGGCCTCAGTCCCCGAGGAGCCGAGCAGCAGCAGCTAGGTGCGGAGCGGACAGGCAGCTCAGTCTCACACTCTGCCACTCCCTGTCTGAGCTCTGCCTCAGGGAGCCATGGGCCGCGCGGATCTTGCTCCCGCTGCTGCTCTTCCTCCTGGCCCCGGGCTCGCATTGCTCTACCGGAGCGGCGGCGGCGGCGGTGAGGCGGCAGCTGCGAGCCGGGGACCCCAACTCGCAGGTCAAGTTCGACTTCTCCCCGTTCCTCATCGAGTACAAGAACGGGCGCGTGAAGCGGCTGATGGGCACCGACGTGGTGGCGGCGTCCTCGGACGCGCTGACGGGCGTCACCTCCCGCGACGTCACCATCGACGCGTCCACGGGCGTGGCCGCGCGGCTCTACCTCCCGAGCTTCCGCGCCAGCGCGCGGGTGCCCGTGCTGGTCTACTTCCACGGCGGCGCGTTCGTGGTGGAGTCGGCGTTCACGCCCATCTACCACGCCTACCTCAACACGCTGGCCGCCAGGGCGGGCGTGGTGGCCGTGTCGGTGAACTACCGCCTGGCGCCCGAGCACCCGCTCCCGGCGGCGTACGACGACTCCTGGGCGGCGCTCAAGTGGGTGCTGGCGAACGCCAATGGCGGGTCGGACCCGTGGCTGTCCCAGTACGGCGACCTGTCCCGCCTGTTCCTCGCCGGCGACAGCGCGGGCGGCAACATCGCGCACAACCTGGCATTGCGCGCGGGCGAGGAAGGCCTGGACGGCGGCGCGCGGATCAAGGGCGTGGCGCTGCTGGACCCCTACTTCCAGGGGCGGAGCCCCGTGGGCGCCGACTCGGCGGACCCGGCGTACCTCCAGTCCGCGGCGCGCACCTGGAACTTCATCTGCGCGGGGAGGTACCCGATCACGCACCCCTACGCCGACCCGCTCGTGCTGCCGCCCTCCTCGTGGCAGCACCTCGGCGCCGACCGGGTGCTCGTCACCGTGTCCGGGCAGGACCGCCTCAGCCCCTGGCAGCGCGCGTACTACGCCACGCTCAGGGCCAGCGGCTGGCCAGGGGAGGCCGAGCTGTACGAGACCCCCGGCGAGGGCCACGTCTACTTCCTCACCAAGCTCGGCACGCCGCAGGCGCTCGCCGAGATGGCCAAGCTCGTCGCCTTCATTAACCGCGACTAGCAGCGACCGGAGTGAGTACCTGCCGCCGCCGCGGCAAACAGTAACTGCAGTCTGCGGTACCGCGACAGACAGCATCAGTATACCTATAGTAGTAAACTAGCGAGAGTGAGAGGTGATTGGTAGTAGTAGTAGTAATTACTTTTTTTTGTCCTTGGTGATTACTTCCTCCCCAGCAACCCGTTTCCGGATGGAGAGGGGGACCGGTGTGTGTTTCGGTTGCGCGCGGCGCGTGTCATTGACTGCTGCAGGCTACTGCACAGGCAGCGTGCCGTGCACTGTGCTGACGCAGCCGCATCCACCCGCTGCGTGTAGCGGTTATTTTTTTTTTTTTCTCTTTTTTTGAAACTGCGTGTAGCGGTTACTGCCAGTTACAGTAGCCCCAGAGTATAATATTACAGTACTCTCCTACCCATTGCATGCATCGTGTAATTTTTGTGCTAGTGCTATTACAGTATATGGTGGTCAATTTCTTTTCTTCTCTGTGTCAATCACATGCGCCGGTCACCGCGGTCCGCGGCGGAGAATGTGTGTCTCGCATCCTAATTTTTCTTTAATCTCTTGGGTGGTGCGATTGTGTCAGTGTGTTTCCCGCATTCGGTGGCTTGGCCTCGGTCTCGACCCCGAGTCCCGACCCCGGCCGTCCGGCGCCGGTGGTGATGGTCCGGCCTTGGCAGTCGCGTGCTGCGCCTAGCCTAATTAAGGTTGGCGCACACCGCCGTGCCGCGGCGTGAGCTCCGGGACCACTGCAGAACGCGCGTGGTCGGCACCGCTCGCTCCTGCATTTGGGAGCTGGCTAGCGCAGCAACAGCAAAGTTGGAGGAGGATGCGGTGCAGGCCACTACGGAATCCACCCTGTTCCGGTGCAAGACAGCTTTCCTTTCGATTGGCAGCCAAGCTTGCGGTTGCGGAGAAGAATGCTCACTCTCACTCACATGGGGTGTTTATTGATGGCTCGGCACGGCACGCTCCCTCCCAGTACTTTTGAGCTTGCGTTGCGCTTGCACGAATATCCCATGTACAGCAGCAGCAGTAGCTTTCAAAGGTAGAAAAAGGAGTCGCTGGACACTGGTTTCCGTGGGAAATTGCCGGTAATCGGCCTAATTTCCAGCACCTCCTTTCCAGTAACTCGCTCCTCCGATGGTACATGAGCTTTTGCTGCCCCGTCTGAAACCAAAAACTGCGGCGCGGAGGCCGTGCACTGCGGAGTAGTGGCCGCTAGTACGTCCTCCAGTCCACGGGGGCGCAAGCCTCTGATTTCGCGGTCGGTCTCGTCCGTCGTCTCTGTGCGGTCGCAACGCGACGGGCAGGACCGGATGCGGCGCAGCTTTTACTCAGGGTCGTGGGTGCCATGCGGTCACGTGAAGCGTCCATCTCGGCGTGCCTCGGCCTCGGCCTCGGCCTCGCCCTGGCCCTCGCCCTGGCCCTCGCGGTCTGTGACTTGCTTGAGAGCGCATGTGAATATGTGACCGTCTTTTCTCGCGTTTTTCTTCCCTTTTTATGGGCGATGGCCTCGGGGTCCGACAGTTTGGTTTTGTTTACACCCATCGTAACCCTGCGGCCTGTGGCCTGTGGGTGACAAAAGTCGTAGAAAAATGCAACCGGGCTACATGGTCTGTATGGGTGGCACGCGTCGCTTAGCATGGCTTAGCCGCTTAGGCGGGAGATTAGTCATCCCCACCTGTTTCTCTCAATAGCGAGTTAGGCACACGACGTATACCATACTAACTCGTGATTGCATGAAAGCTCTATTTGCTTTCTTCAATCGGAAAACTAGAATTTTAGGGCTCCTTTGGAATACAGGAATTCAAAACCATAGGAAAAGGAACAACGTAGAAATAGTATAGGAATGCATGTGTAAAACATGGGTCGTAAAATATAAGAATGTTGGATATTAGGTACTAACTTTTGAAATCAACCGATGTACCTCTAGAAAAACAGAGTGGTTTGAAAGCGATCTCATGCGTGTCAGCATGCCACGTCAATCATGAGGGAGATAAATCAGAAAAACTCAATCTTTTCTAAACAAATATGCATTTAGAAAATACTAACAACTGACAAAGGGTTTCATATTTTCCATAAAATCGTTCTATGCTATTTTGAGCTTGGCATCATAGTGTGGAGCATGATTTTAGGAAAAGACACCAAGTGTGGCAACCAAAGCATGTTTAAACTGCCTTCCTACTCAATCATGTGTGCCAATGAGCATATACCTATGATGTCACGATGAACAAGGAAGCGGTTACCTATCTGGATATTCGCACGCTGGTTGCCACTTACTAGTGAGTCCACTCACATCATCCTTGTTAATGTGTATCATAACTTGAACTATTTTTCTTGAATTTTCTCGTGCATGTCTCGATGGTTAAGCAAATTTTCCTTAAAAAAGATGTTATAACTTTGGGCGATGATGATTCATGTTGTTGTGTATAATGACTTATTTTGGCTCTCATTTTCCATTTCCTGGGTTTCGCTAACTAGCTCACTCCTCATGTTCCACCTAACGGTACATGAGCTTTTGCGAAAGCGACTTTAGCTTCTCCAATGTGGTCTCTGTTTATATATGTTGCAAGTGCTTTTCATCTAACATTTTTTTCTATCCCTGAAAAACAACCAAAAAGCTATTGAATCTAGGGACGAATCTAGCAGTGGGGGAGGGGGGGCTTAAGCCCCCTATCACCACTACAAGAAACTTGTTGATCCGTGACGATTTCTCGATGACAGATTTACAAATCATCCATAACAAACACAATCCATTAACTTGTGATGTTTTTATTCGGATCACCACTTGCACTCGGGAACGGATCTGTGTTGCTTCTCCATGAAGTGAGAAATCGGTTCATGCTAGTGCTTTTGTCGACGCCAAGCTTCATCCCCTGCAGCTGTGTGTTAATGCGGTCGTCGAAGCTCTGCCGTGACAGTGTACTGGAGGTGGTGGTCCGTCTGCGCGGTTGCTCCTCGGAGCGTTTGGCTCCGAAATTCTGACTCAGGGGGACTGTGTCCTCTAAGTCAGAGTCCGAGCTCTCAATAATTGCCCATCGTCGCTGCTCCGCCTCTTCACCAATCCTCAGTTTACCACCAGTTTTGCTCTTGGTAGGCTTGGCTTTCTTCTCTGGCGGTGGCGGCATTGGCTCCTTCCCTGATGCCTTGCGTTTTAAAGGCTTCTCGGGAGCGTCCGGACGACTTTCTTCGTTCTTGCCACCATGATCGACCACCACAGACGGCTTGGTTTTCTTCTGCTGGCCTTTAATTGCTTCGCCAGTAGGCCACTCTTCCACGGGCACGAGCGACACAAATGCTTGACGATCCTGTCCAAGATATTGCTATAGCAAATTAAAAAGACAAGATTATTTACGAAAATCAGCTACACTGGAGAAATAATACATCACAATTATACTTCACATACCGGAGGGGGTGGATTCTTCAGAGTAAATGGTTTGACTCCGTCTTCTAGGTACCGGTATTTGGCAAAGCTCTCAAACATCTTGGACAGACGACTCACTATCTCTTCATCATCCAAGTTGTCCTTGTTCTCCCTTGACGGGTCCTTACGCCCCTGGTACTCAAACATGAAGTTGAATCTTTCCTTCGAGGGGGCTGGATACGGTGGACTACTAACCGGCCGGGCAACAACAATGCCGTCAATCTTGCTGAAATCCATCAGGGATAGCAGCTCTTCAACCTGTACCATGTCATTGGCATCTGGCCTTTCTGACCACCGAGCATTTGGCCGCAGGATTTGGCCAACATCACAAGGAACTGGTCGACCCTCCAAATTCTAGTTAATATAAAACCAGCGCCTCATCCAGTTCTTGGTGCTCGAGGTGTGCCCAATGACCATCCAATTGGACTTCACACCTTCCCTCAGGGTAATGTAGCACCCACCGGCCACCTGAGAGCCCTCGGATCCTTCACCCTTCTTCTTCAAAACATACTGGTGGCGGAACAAATTGAAATGTGGTGCTATTCCTAGGTAGCACTCACAATACGTCACGAAGATTGCTAGCGTCAAGATAGAATTCGGGGGCAATTGCAAATCGAAATTCCCTAAAAGATGCACAAATCCCTCAAAAAGTTGTGCACTGGAATCCCTAATCCCCTCATGAAATAGTCTTAAAAAACCACAATGTCATCCGGCTGAGGGTTGGGATAGCGTTCACCTGCCGCCGGCGCTCTCCAAACTACCAGCTCAGGTGCTGGTAACAAACCGCCTTTCGCCATTGCCCCCAACGATTCCGGTGTCATTTGGGATTTCTCCCACTTAGCCTCCATCAGCTTCTTGCGCGTGGACTCCGCCTTCGTCATCTTCTTCACCATCGCTCAAAATAGATGGTGGTGGGAGGCGGCGGAGCAGGCAACCTAGGCCGTGCGCCGGAGATTGAGGAGAAGAAAGCGGCAGAGATGGCAACAACTGTTGAGTGTGGGAAAGGAGACGGCGGCCGACGGGCTATTTATACCATCCGGATGGCCCATTGACTCTCCCGGGACCATCATTTGACATTCTTTTACCCTAATTTTTAACTGGGCTTTTTGGGCCGAGTTACCTTTACTCAGTTATTTTTTCCTATACGGTACGGTGAGCCGGTTACTAAAGTCATGGTGCGCTAGTCTTACTGGGGACTAGGCCCACAAGTTGACTACAGAGTCAATCTGGTCCATCAGTCAGACTGGGGATCGAGGGGCTTTTACAGAAGCCATACATATTTATGTATATGTATATGTGGCCCCTGGTCGACCGAATGATCGGTCTGGGGATGGGCACACCACACCGAAGCTGTGTATTCCTAAGCCCTGGTCGACGGATCGCGGGGGATCGGGCACACAACCGAAGTGTATTCCTAAGCCCCGTCGACCGGATCGGTGCGGGGATCGGGCACACGCCCAAGCTGTGTATTCCTAAGTCCTGGTCGCCCAAGATCAGTCTGGGGACTGGGCACATATCCCGGATATGTATTTCTAAAAATACTGATTAGCCAGATAAATCTGGGGGCTGGGTTAATTCGATGCTTTTGACTACCAATCGATTCGCTCAGTCCGTGATCAAAAGCTGAAGAGTAGCATTTTGAATGAGTCCGACATGAGATTCAACAAAAACATCGACAGCGTCGAGCGCATTGTTTTCAACATAAGATTGGCTCATCCAGAACCTAGTTACAAACTACTTTGCCTACGGCATTTTACAAAAAGCTATGACGCTGGCGAAGTTTTCCATAGATCGATCTAGAACCTTCCGATCAAGGACCCAGTAAACCCATGGGCGCAAAAAAGCGGTCCTCTACCAAGCGCCCGCCGACGGGCACACCCGACGTCCGCATGAGTCCTATGGCGCATCGTTGATGACGTCATCCGCCCGTCACCTCCTCCGCTATGGCGTCGCCGCATCACCGAAGTCTGGATAAGATGCTCCGTGTCGGCGACCCGTTCGCCTTCGGGAAGGCCGGCGAGCCCGAGGAGTTCCGCCCAGGGAGAAGCAGCGGCGGCGGCAGCGCGGATGGCGCCCCACGGCGCGCCCGCGAGTCACCGCCTCCGGATGCGGCAGGGAGTGTCTCCCGATCGCTCTAGGCGACTCCCCCGCGGCACCAACAAGGTCGAGCAGCGGCCTCCGCCCGCAAGGGAGGATCGTCTGGAGTTCTTCCTCAGCTGGGCCACTCGAGGTCGGAGGCCTCTTGGTTGCTTGGGCGTCTTTGTGCCTACTGCCTCGGCGATTCCAGCGCCGCCATAGCCGCTCACGAATCTCGGCCATGGCGACCGTCCTGGTCACCATAGCATGCCGTCCACCGGCATTTCCTTCGCCGGCCTCCTCCACGGCGGGGAGCGGCAGCGGGTTGGCTGCACCGATGGCCAGTACCCTACAATCAAAAAATCAAGTTAGATTGGAGTTCGATTTTTCCCCAAAACGTACGACTACAGTAACACGGCTGCTTACCCTGCATTGCGGCGGCGCCTGGTGGAAGGACCGCTCGGCGAGCTCTCCGCTGGCCGCTTGCCGCGATCCATTTGCCGCAATAAAGAGAGTGGGAGAGAAGATTGATGGAGGAGAACTAAGATACCGGCTAGGGTTTCTACAGGAGAAGAGTGCTTTTCCTCACCACCGCACCTTCTATTTATAAGCAGTCGTGAGGAAGATGAGCCGACGAGTGGGAACCGCTGCACTTCGCGATGGATCGCTTTCCCCACGATTGGAAAGTGTCATCATTGCGACCATGACCGAAGGCGAATCGCCATGGCACGTTCTCCAGTACAAATTTCTCGGCCTCCGTGCCGGGATGGTCTTTTTTGCCCCTCTGAGACGGCGGACGGTTAACTGGGCCGTTCGCTGGGTATCCGGCCCATTTAGTATGGTTTGTAGTTTTTAGTTATTCCGATTTTTTGCAGAGTTGCACTCTTTTCTGAAAAGCGGTGTTTTCTTCTGGGAGATTATCAAGTTTTTTCAAAAATGCTTGCTACAACATGATTCTCATCTTATAACAACCTTGGGGACTACGTGGGCCCACGTCACTTCAGCAGTGACTGGGCCTGTTCCTAACGTGGGTTCTGACCCCTACCGAATATGTGGCTTTTCTGGAAGTCAGTTTTTTCAATTAAACCAATGATATCTGATATCATGTGCTACTGTGGCCCCACGTCACTAGACATGAGCCGCTTTTTTCTTTTTTCTTGAGCAACATGCATCTTTCGACAGGGCTTACACTGAATTATTTCCGAGGTCGATTTTCTCTTCAGACAGGTTAGCTCTATGTCGAACTGGTCGACTCTTCACTGAACTGGTCGGCAGGTCGACTACGAGCTTCAACAGTGCAAGGCTGCAATCTGGACTGGTCAGCAGGTCGACTTTGAGCTTCAGCAAGTGTAAGGATACTACCTGAACTGGTCGGTACGTGTCAAGACGGTGTTGTTCCTCAAGATTCATGGTTCTCGGGGACTAGTTGTGGGGGTTTAGACCCCTATACCCTCACGGCTGGCCTTTGGCCTCGGCAGACAGGGCGGCCCAGCCCACAAAACCAAGACCGATCAGCATTTCTGGCCTGGTCGGAGTCCCAGGCGGACAATTATAGTTACTTGTCATACAAGGCAACTAGTCGGTTAGTAAGCCAATTGTACTCTATCTAGATACGGTTTGTTTGTAACCGACCAACTCGGGATTTCAGGATCTGTAACCCTGCCCCCAGACTATATAAAGCGGGCAGGGACCCCCCTCAGACATAATAACTTTTTTCAATAACGTAAGAGCGGGGACGTGGGGTATTACGTATCAAGCGGCCCGAACACAGGTAAACCGTGTGTGCCGTTTGTTCTCCTGTTTCTATCTCGCTTGTAGTCTAATAGCGTGCCTCCACCATAAATCACTACCGTCGTTATACCCGTGGTAGACTGCCGCCGATATTTCGTCGACAAAGTGATGGTGTCCGGATTGCGAATTTCACAAAGCGACGGTGATGGCGGCCGACGGGTGACGAGAGAAAGAAGAAAGGCGGCGCGACGGCCGCCTCCCCGCTTATATAGGGCAAGAAGGTGACCGGCGTGTGGCGGGACGGCTTCACGGCGGCGGCAAGGTGGGTGGAGGCCCGTGAAAACCGGGAACTCGCGGGAACGGCCACGGCGGGGGTGAGTCGCGGCATGGCGGCGGTGGTAAGGTGTCCCCCCCCTGTACATCTACTGTAGCAGAGATCTTTTTATTTTCTTTTTTTAAATTACTCTCAAAAGTTGAACTAAACTAAAAAATATTCCAAAATACAAATTGCTCAAAATTTTGTGCTCTACAACTTTCACTAAAGAAGTTTTGTCAGAATCTAAATATTTTTAAAATTGAAGTTTAAATTTGAAAGAGGGTTTAAATTTCAACTTTTGAAATTTCAAAATTACTTTCAAATTTTGAATAAAAGATGAAAATCCCCAAAAAATAAAAGTTGTTCCATTTCTCAAGATCTACAACTTTCATTTAGAAAGTTTTTCATGAAACTAAATAATTTTTGAATTGGATTTTAAAAATCAAAAGGGGACAATTCCCAATTTAAAGAACTTTTGAAATTATTTCAAATTTTATTCAGAAACTTGAAAAACTTTATATACCAAACTTGTAGAGCTCAAAAAAGATGTACAATCTGTATTTTTGAAGTTTTCCCAAATTTTAAATATTTTGAGATGAAATTGAGAAAAGGGGCAAAAGGCTTTTAAATTTTAGCTTTTGAAAAGGATTTTCAAATTGAATTTTTGGGCAATTAATTAATGATGTTGTGGTACTTTTCAAACCCAACCAATAGCATACTTTCAAAGTACAAAGTTCATACTTTGAAATGGTGCCAAAGTTTGGCAATTTTATTTACAAAATTAATTATGGTTAGCTCCTCAAAAGTGAACTTGAAATTCAAACCCAATACTTAACCCACTAGGGTTAGGGTTTGGGATTCTGATTCCAAATTCAATTTTGATTCTTGCTTTTGTATCATTTGACTTATAAAACATGGTTAGGGTTTGAGTCAAGGTTAGCCAAGCACTTGCAAACATCAAGATTAGTTTTAGTTATTTGCTTTTTATAGTCAAGATTAAACATGCAATTGAAATTTAAATGGTGTACCCATACACATACGATATGAAAGAGTGCAAACCACCCTAGAATTAAATAAACTTATTTTAACTATACACATTAGAGTTCTCTAATCATAAATGCTCATGCAATGATGATGATGACATGGCAAGGTTTAGGTTAATGTAACACCAGGGGTGTTACATAAACTCTACTATAATCCCTAGAATTAGGAAGGTATGACATCATGGATGCCTCAGTGAGATCCACAAATACCATATACTTTGAGAGACTGAGGGTGTCATACAATTAAGCTCTGAGTTTTATTGCGAAAACTTACAAAACTATGGAGTACTAGTTGAGTGAAGAACTTGAGACGTAGTGCTTGACTTGATTGTTCTGTCTTTCAATTACTCAAGACCCATGTGAATGTTAAAAGCTCTACAGTTTAAGGTAATATGGTTGAGTTTGAAAGTTAGAGCAGTTTTGTCTAATCCAGAGGAAATCTTTGTTTGAGAACATGTGTACTTGTTAGAATAAAAGAATTGTAGCAACTCCTGATCCAACTCTAGGTTTTGCTAAGGGACTAGCAAAAGGTAAGCTTGGGGAGTTGTTGACGGTGGATAGCGTCAACATTTTATATATCAAAAGGCATGAAACATACATCAATATCTAGAAGGCTAGGGTTTTATCTAACAATTTCCACGAGTTTTGGTGATTTACCAGTTTTCAGGGATTAATCCAGAAAATACTGTAAAAGGGGCATAACTACAAATCTACACCACAGAATTATCTAAAACTCAGGAATACACCAAACTGCTCTAGAAGGATCCGTAAGACACCGGAGCGAAGGAGGGAGAAGCCACCTCCAGGTGGGGTGGGCCGGCCCCACCAAGAATGCTGGGCGGCACCCCCCTGCGGGACCCACATCTCACCTTCTGGAATGTTCCTCCACCGCCTTTGAGGATTAATCTCAGACCTACATGAAGTCGGTTTGATCAAACGGCTGTCGTGCATCCCACCGGGCTATATAAGCGGAGCCAGACCTCCCCCCGGAAACCCTTATTCATTCAATACCTCATTCAAGTCATTCAAGGTTGAGCTAGTTAAAGATCAAGTCATCTAGAGCTTCAAGTTCTAGTTTCTCATAGCCTTCTAGTTCATAGTTTAGCATAGTTAGATCTAGATTAGAGGAAGTCAAGGCGTGTTAATCGGGTCTTGGATTCGAAGTTGTCAAAAAAGAGAAGAGTCGGGTACGGTTCTTAAGCTTTTTTCTTATTGTATTATCTGCGTTTGTATGATATTTACTAGCAACATTGTGCTTCATCTTAGTTTAATTATTATGTTCATTGTCTACTTCAATACATCTTGTTTAATTGGTTTGCTATTATATTCATGCACTGGTTCGTATAACGCTCATCTAGCTGATCATATGGTGAGTGGTAGGCAATATGTAGACATGGTGTCTAGATGCTTTGCTTATCTGCGGATATCCCCAGTTGTTCCGGGTAGTGAGGTAGATCGTGGGTGTGACGGACCCATTGAGTCCTTTGTAGGCCTCCCCCGTACGGTGGATTGGTAGAGTGGGATTGTCAGGTTGAGAGGAGGTTCCCATACTCATCTTTTTTTTACGTACATTGCTCCGATGTGTTTGGGAACTATGGTAGTATAACTTGACAATGATTTCTAGATGTACTTGCACTAGTTGACGTAGCTTTGACATGTTGTTAAATACATAGGAACTATTTCTCTATTAATTGATTCGACAACGCTGACTTGATTAGAGTGCTATGATGGATTAGTATCTGTTGACGGTCATTAACTCAAAATTTATACCGTCAACTATTATATAAAAAGCCATGAAAAATATCATAATATATAGATATAGGGCTTATTCTAATGAATTCCACGAGTTTTGGTGCTCTCCATTATTTTGCAGGGTTATTCAATTTTTCATCAATAAAAGGTATCTCAAATGAAGAAATGGAGTTTACCACCATGTAGAGCTCGTCGCGCTGATCAAAACGGATATATCATCTACTATTTTTGGAGCTCGGATTCAAAAGATATTAATTTTACAAAATATAAAGAAAAGAAATAAAAGAAAAGGAGAAAGGAAACTTACCTGAAGCCCAAGCCCACGGCGACTCCATCCCCTAGGCCAGAGGCCCATGCGGGGTATGGCACCAGGCCGTGGCCTAGGCCAGCAGGCCTGCCAGGCCACCAGGCGGCCAAGTGGAGCCCAGCTCGGCTGGAGGCCGAGTAGCCCAGGCGGGGCGCTCAGGCCCAGCTAGCTGGCAACGAGCCCAGCAGGCCACCAGGCCACGGGGAGGGGCACCAGGCCACCCAGCAAACCGGCCCAAGAGGGCATGGCGCTGCCTAGGCCGGGCCAGGCCAAACCGCCAAGGCACCAGCAGGCCTAAGCCGGCCATGGGACAGGCCGCCAGGCCAAGGCAGGCCAAGAGAGCGGGCCAGGTGGGGAGGAGAAGGCCCAAGTCGCAGAGAAGAAGCCCATGATGAGAATTTCCTGTACCAAACCATTTCTAATTGTTGTAAACAAGGTTTAGTACCATATTGGCTATCTAGGAGTGGTGCCCTCCCCTCCTAGGCTATAAAATGAGGGGCAAGCCTCCCTCCAAAGGGCATCATACACTCATACAATCAATAGAGCTTCTAGCTTCTTTCTTTCTTTTTTTTTTCTTCTTTATTTCTTAGAAGTGGAGCAAGGCTCATCTTGTAAGGGGAGGAGGACATCTTGGCTACTGTTTGGTATGAATATATTTCTTTCCATTATGTTCTTCCTTTCTTTTTATCAATATAGTTATGTTCTAGAATTAGAGTATAGTTCTAGTGCTATGATCTTGTTAGATGAACTAGGTACTAGTTTGTGTAGATGAACTAGGTACTAGTTTGTGTGATTAGATCATAGAACATAGGACTTCTAGTTCATATGCCTTGTTCATGATATGCTTGCTAGTTCATAGTGTTCATATTATGTTCTTAGCGTATAGAACTCTGTTCTTAATCGTTCATACATTTAGATGATTAGGAATAGAGTTGTGTGCGGGTTGGTGGTTCATCGCACAACATCCAAGTTCTTTACTCGTTCATCCGTAGGGTGAGAGACCTAGGGGGGCTTGGGTAGCTATTTTATATGTGAGCGTGGTGCTCGGGTATAGGGTAGCCGGTGATTGCACTTCATAGTCCACGGATGAGGGGGTAGGCGGCAAGTGGTGACAGCCCTGTCCGTCCCTTTGTAATCCCCCACATTCGGCTATGGTGTAGGAGTCTAAATTACCACCCATCTCATTTGGCGAGACCGGCCGGCCAGGTGGTCTTCCGATCCATCACAAACACAACTCTATCTTTGACTCATGTATTTGTATGACTAACTATATTCTAGACATTAGGCGTATTAGGATCATTGCTCCCTAGGATATTCTTTTATTCTTTATTCTTTTTATTCTTTCTTCTTTTTTTCCCCTCTCTTTTCTAGAGCTCGTGGTTATGTATGTATGATCACTATCCAAAACATCAACCGTTCATCTTTGCTATGAACCTTGACTTATTCACACATGTCATCCTAGTCTATGTCTAAGTTGAACTCTTTTGCTATGCTTTCCTTTGGGATAAATATAAATACAACACCCGGAATACTCACGGGTGAAATGCTACAACGGTAATTCCGTACGCTTGCGGACTTGTTCTGTAATCGTTAAGAACTACCATTGAGACGTTTCTTAATTTCATTGCTAGGGATGCAATCCCGGTAATAATGCTAAGAATGCCCACAAGTATTTCTGGCACTGTTGCCAAGAATGTAAAACTAGTGATGACGCTAAGAAACGCCAACAAGCATTTCTGGCGCCGTTGCCGGGGAAAGCATCAGTAAAAAGATTTAACATAGATATAGTCAGGACCATGTGTGTTGTAGTCATTGTTCATACAAAGAATATTAGGATAGTATATGTGGTTACGTCTGGGCAGGAAAACAACATCAAGAATGCGGAGACATTCCGGAGGAGGAATCGGTGACTTCTTTTTTTCTTTCTCGCCCCTCCACCTACAGATGTACACCACCAGTCCGACCCAACGGACAATAAACGATGGGACCTTCGCCGAAGGTAAATCGGTAGTTATCTCATATTTAATTTCATAATACATCCTCATTTTTATTATTTATTTTTTTTCCTTACAAAAAATAGTGCATCTAAAAATGAAAACAAAAATCATCATGCATTCTCATATTTAAATCTTGTAATGCATTTTTATTAAAAAACAAAAAATATTTTTTTTCTTTTTTTAATGCATTTAAAAAAATTGAAAAAAGATTCTAATACATAAAAAAAAGGGTTCACCAACATTCTTTACTTATGTTTATCACCATATGAATACATGAATTCATATTTCTCTTGTTTTTGAAAGTTTGCTCTAATTTGGGTATATTTACATAGGCATGTGTAGTATACCCATAAGCTTTTCAAATTAAGCATGGAGCTTAGGTTGAAACAGCTTTCCTTAATCAAAATTTAACATGGTATTAGATTTTGGTTAATGAATTTTGAGTACAACTCTTATAAACAATAGAAATAATCTATTTTGGTGAGCGAGTGAGGAAGAGTTGAGAGGAGGTATGGGCTTGTCTCGCTATCTCACGTCTTGGATTCGGTGTGTGTCCGAGTTGAGGAGGCGGAGTGCGGGCATGTCAGCTCCCCTCTCGGCTTGTACCTCCACTCTTTGCTTAAGTAAAGTTTTATATAATAAAGTTGGATGAACAAATAAAATAGAACTTAAAAAATTGTGTTGTTTTTTTAAAAATAAAACTGCACAACTCACCAATTTCAAGTTAATTCCAAAATGTGAGTCATGGTTGAGTTTGATCAAATGGTGAGAAAATTTTATTTAATTATCTTCTTGCATTCCACTGCATGTTTACTTTGAATAAGTCATGCATCCACTCCATTTTGATTTGAGTTTTTGCATATCAAATCCACTGCATGTTTAAATTTTATACATACATTCATATCGTTTGCATCAAAAAAAAATGATGAGTAATAAAATTCTCACCATAACCATGATCATTCTTTTTAATCTCTAAAATTCTCACCATAACCATGATCATTCTTTTAATCTCTATTTGAAAAAAAAATCTCTATATGCTTTCATGTTACCTCGGTCTATCTAGTATGATTAAGAGGTTTGGAGTATCTTTATACACCTTTTTAAAGTTAAGCATGGAGCTTAGTTTAAAAATGTCTTTCTAAAACCAAATTAGACATGGTGTCTAGTTTGCTTTGTGAAACAAGAGGTGTGATAATCTTGCTCCCAAAAGCTTTTTAAAGTAAGCATGATGCTTATTTTAAAAACGTTTTCCCAGATCAAGTTAGACGTGGTGTCTAGTTTGATTTTTGAACCTAAAAAAATGCTTTGGTAGACTTTGGTTGTTTTGTTGGACTCACCCCTGTAAAAAGTTTTCAAATCAATATGGGTAAGTCAAGAGATGTTTTCACAATAGAGATAACAAGGCATATTTTAAGTTTTCAAGAACTTTGCACAAGACATAAATCTTTTTTCATAATAAATAAATATATCAATCTTTATCAATATTGTCTTTTTGTTGCAAGTTGCTTTTGCCTTGAACCATGATAAAGTGCAGTCAACTTATAAAAAAAAAAAAAAAAAAAGAAAAAGAAAATAAGAGCTACATCACATAAACATCTTGATGTCTTTCAATGGTGAGAACACATTCTAATCCAGTCTTCACACATTTGACTTTTACACAAAAGTCCAAGTGTGGGGGAGGATGGTGCGCATCTCACCATGAGGCCATCTTAAAAAAAGAGAGATGTTAGCTCTACCTTGCAAAAAAAAATTTTTTAAAAAAAATAGAGAAAGAGCAGAGCCAGACCCACATGGCGAAGATATACATCAATGGGCGCTGAACCCGAAATGATCCATCATGTAAACCTGCAAAGCAACAACTCAACATCTCATCCATATAAGCTGCCAAAGCATTTGCACTCAGGTATGCAAAGGTAAAGTTCACCAACTACTTTACTTATATTTATTTTCATAAAAAAAATGTAAAAATGCATGCTTTCCATGCTTATGTAAGTATATACTCTAGTTTAGGTGTACTCGTATACTGATCATATACAGTGCATCTATAGGCCTCTTAAATTAAGCATGGTGCCTAGATTAATATGGTCTTCTTTAATCAAAGATTTGACATGGTGTTAAAATTTTGGTTAATGAACATGAGTAGCTACTTATATAAACAATGGAAGAGATCTATCATGAAAATAAATCAAGGCTATGCTTTTATTGCATCTTTATCTTAGCCTTGTTAGAGTAATGCTTTAATAAAAAGTTGGGCGAACAAATAAAATAAAATGAACTAAAAATATTAAAAGAAAATAACAAAAAAAACATAGTAGCAATAATTATAATAAAATAAGTTAAGGCTCTCCTATGTTTCCAGCAGTAGGATCTTTGTTTGTTTCTTTTGTTTTTGTTTTGTTTTTCTAATAAAAGCAGGTACAAAAATGAGTGTGGAGAAGACCTCTCGTACATAACGAACACACATCCGAGATCTCCCACCAATAAGTTGCACAAAGATCGAATAACCTAGCATGAAGGAGAACAAGAAAAACGAATCAACCTGATGTTTCTCCTTCCTCTCCAAACGATGGTTTGTGCAACCTCTCCTTATACCTTTGAGTTTAGACAAACAAATCTTGATAGCATAAAAATTAAACTCAAATGAACCATCCATGATTTCATGCATATCTTAAAACCACACTTGTTTAAAATTTTATAAAATGTCATGTCCATGACTTTTCTAAGATAGAAAGCTTGCATAAAGATTGTTCCATATACGTATTCTTACACTCGTGGGAAAATACTTTGATAGGAAAACATATTGACCAAGTTGTTGAGGGGTGTGATATGGTTTCGACTTAGAAATCCTACCAGTTCTATTCAAAAGTACACGGAGAATTTTATTTTGATAAAAATATAAAACTATAGTATCACATACTCCTCATTTGGTGAGCACTTCCTACCAAAGCCAAATATAAGATCTTGCAAAGTTTAAGCCTACTACATATGCTGCTTGTTATTGCATTGAGTTTGGTCAAGTCTTGTGACCCGTGTGAGAGATTTATCATGCTCCCAAGATCAAAATCACACACACGCCACATATATGTGCTGCCCCTACACTGGGAGTACGCAAAAACATGCCTTCCATATAGGTTCCACCAAAAATGTTCTACTCTTGCATTATGAGTAGACAAAAAAAGTGTTTTACTCCATGTTATAGAAAGTAATGATCTCTCTATAATTATGTGTTAGTAAAAGAGACATGGGCTATGCAAAATTATGTAAAAAAATATATAGGGACACATGAAGGTCCCAGAAAAAAATTGGACACATAAAGGTCCAAAGTAGAAAAAAAAGATGAGCACATGAAGGCTCATGTATTAAAAAAAAAGAAGATAGCCATGTCTCAAGATTATAAATAATAAAGAGATCATATTTACAAAGGGAGTATAGTTTTAGTATGCCATCTTCCACACACATGCACATCTTGATCCAAGAGTATGGCACTTCTCTCCTTGGATCCTTGATTTGACTTTACAACATATGCAATGCAAGTATGCCATCTTGTTTATCCCTACCCAAAAGCTCCATATAAACCCTTTTAGAGGTAGGAAAAGAGAAAAGAAGGCAAAACTCTATTATGCCTTGGTGAGGATTTATACACATTGAGTGATTTGAGAGTGCCAATTGAGGAGTATCAAGTGAGCTATGCATTTTCATTATGAAAATTTTTAAAACTCCAAGTTACTGAGGTGTGAATTTAGGAAGATTACTTTGTTTCAGGAACTATTCAACTTTTCAACAACCTAAGGAAACATGTTAGCCAATGCCACAAACCTCACTTGTATAAGAAATGTGATGGAATGATTTTTATGAAAGTCGTATGTCTTAAAATTTTATGATCA
Source organism: Chrysopogon serrulatus (assembly GCA_015844335.1). Classification (NCBI taxonomy): domain Eukaryota; kingdom Viridiplantae; phylum Streptophyta; class Magnoliopsida; order Poales; family Poaceae; genus Chrysopogon; species Chrysopogon serrulatus. The sequence goes on from JADLZL010007174.1 coordinate 33,543, forward strand.
TGATTACTTTTATCTCAAGCTTTGCTCGAGGACGAGCAAAAGGTAAGTGTGGGGGATTTTGTTGACGGTCATTAACTCAAAATTTATACCGTCAACTATTATATAAAAAGCCATGAAAAAAATATCATAATATATAGATATAGGGCTTATTCTAATGAATTCCACGAGTTTTGGTGCTCTCCATTATTTTGCAGGATTATTCAATTTTTCATCAATAAAAGGTATCTCAAATGAAGAAATGGAGTTTACCACCATGTAGAGCTCGTCGCGCTGATCAAAACGGATATATCATCTACTATTTTTGGAGCTCGGATTCAAACGATATTAATTTTACAAAATATAAAGAAAAGAAATAAAAGAAAAGGAGAAAGGAAACTTACCTGAAGCCCAAGCCCACGGCGACTCCATCCCCTAGGCCAGAGGCCCATGCGGGGCATGGCACCAGGCCGTGGCCTAGGCCAGCAGGCCTGCCAGGCCACCAGGCCCGCGGGGGCGCAGGCAGGGCAGGAGGCCCAGGCGGCCAAGTGGAGCCCAGCTCGGCTGGAGGCCGAGTAGCCCAGGCGGGGCGCTCAGGCCCAGCTAGCTGGCAACGAGCCCAGCAGGCCACCAGGCGACGGGGAGGGGCACCAGGCCACCCAGCAAACCGGCCCAAGAGGGCATGGCGCTGCCTAGGCCGGGCCAGGCCAAACCGCCAAGGCACCAGCAGGCCCAAGCCGGCCATGGGACAGGCCGCCAGGTCAAGGCAGGCCAAGAGAGCGGGCCAGTGGGGAGGAGAAGGCCCAAGTCGCAGAGAAGAAGCCCATGATGAGAATTTCCTGTACCAAACCATTTCTAATTGTTGTAAACAAGGTTTAGTACCATATTGGCTATCTAGGAGTGGTGCCCTCCCCTCCTAGGCTATAAAATGAGGGGCAAGCCTCCCTCCAAAGGGCATCATACACTCATACAATCCATAGAGCTTCTAGCTTCTTTCTTTCTTTTTCTTTTCTTCTTTATTTCTTAGAAGTGGAGCAAGGCTCATCTTGTAAGGGGAGGAGGACATCTTGGCTACTGTTTGGTATGAATATATTTCTTTCCATTATGTTCTTCCTTTCTTTTTATCAATATAGTTATGTTCTAGAATTAGAGTATAGTTCTAGTGCTATGATCTTGTTAGATGAACTAGGTACTAGTTTGTGTAGATGAACTAGGTACTAGTTTGTGTGATTAGATCATAGAACATAGGACTTCTAGTTCATATGCCTTGTTCATGATATGCTTGCTAGTTCATAGTGTTCATATCATGTTCTTAGCGTATAGAACTCTGTTCTTAATCGTTCATACATTTAGATGATTAGGAATAGAGTTGTGTGTGGGTTGGTGGTTCATCGCACAACATCCAAGTTCTTTACCCGTTCATCCGTAGGGTGAGAGACCTAGGGGGCTTGGGTAGCTATTTTATATGTGAGCGTGGTGCTCGGGTATAGGGTAGCCGGTGATTGCACTTCATAGTCCACGGATGAGGGGGTAGACGGCAGGTGGTGATAGCCCTGTCCGTCCCTTTGTAATCCCCCATGTTCGGCTATGGTGTAGGAGTCTAAATTACCACACATCTCGCTGGCAGACCAGCGGCCGGTGGTCTTCCGATCCATCGCAAACACAACTCTATCTCTGACTCATGTATTTATATGACTAACTATATTCTAGACATTAGCTGTATTAGGATCATTGCTCCCTAGGATATTCTTTTATTCTTTCTTCTTTTTCCCTCTCTCTTTTCTAGAGCTCGTGGTTATGTATGTATGATCACTATCCAAAACATCAACCGTTCATCTTTGCTATGAACCTTGACTTATTCACACATGTTATCCTAGTCTATGTCTAAGTTGAACTCTTTTGCTATGCTTTCCTTTGGGATAAATATAAATACGACACCCGGAATACTCACGGGTGAAATGCTACAACGGTAATTCCGTGCGCTTGCGGATTTGTTCTATAATCGTTAAGAACTACCATTGAGACGTTTCTTAATTTCATTGCTAGGGATGCAATCCCGGTAATAATGCTAAGAATGCCCACAAGCATTTCTGGTACTGTTGTTGAGAATGTAAAACTAGTGATGACGCTAAGAAACGCCAACAGTATCATTAGGCGATGACTGATTAATGGCTTGTTATCATATTTACTATCATTATTATCATATTATTTATCTTATGACTTACCCTTGTTATGAGTAGAGCGTATGACATTGGTTACATCGTCTATTCAATGCATATGCTTATACATGTTATCAATACTATGAAGTAGCTTCTTAGCAATGCCTTCCCAGTGGTAGAATATAAATGACAACCTAGTAATACTCTAGGTAAAATACTACAATGGTATAATTATCTGTCCGCTTGCAGAATCGTTCTTAGTTTATATTCATCTTTATTTATTTCTGCCTAGTCACATAAAATGATAAGATTTAGTATCAGAGTTTATTCCTAGCTTTACAATTGGGGATGACAACCTAGTTTCATAGTTAGGAGTAAGGGTAAAGAGGCTAGTGGCTAGTTGCTAAAGGCAAGTTAATTAGTACCAACATTTCTAGTGTCATTGCGTGGGATAGAGATTTGGAATTTATTGCAGTGACGTTAGAAATACCAACAATGCCTCCTGGGGAGACCAGCGTTTGGTCCCCGATTGACTAGCACAAGCCCGATGGCATCGTCGGTTGATGATGCCGAAGGGAGGTTCCTTATCGTGAGGAAGACGATAGGTTGAAGGGAAACACACATAATATGTATAGGCTTCCCAGTAATGAAAACCTCTGAAGGGAAACACACATAACATGCATAGGCTTCCCAGTAATGGAAATCTTGACCTGTTGACCTTCTCTGTGCTCCATTCCTGCACAACAACATAGTCAAGAGACATGTTTCACACACAGTCACACTAAGGTTAGTCTCTAACTCAATCGAAGGCTGATCATCTCCTAACAATCACTCATCACAACTCGACACACATGGGCACATATCAACCATGTGTTCGTACAACTAAACTAAAATGGGGGTAAGCGATGTAATAGTGGTTATGATTAATAACACACATAGAACTCAATGGTAAGGATAGAAGGGTAGTTTAGCTCGCTAGGAGGCCAAATTATATGGAGAGTTAGGAAGAGGCGATCTTCATCCTTACCCCTTTAGGTTACAAATTATATAGAGGTCAATGCTCCTTCTAGCTTGGGTTTTGGGCCATTTTTACATGTAGGGTAGGCACAGTCATCCTCACCCAATAACAGGCCCTTAATTTGAGTTTCTACTTTATGGAGGCCCCAAATTTCTACTTCTTGGCTCGCTCCCTGTTGGTATCTTATAGCGTCAACAAGATAACAATGCTACAAGATGTATGGTACTGATTAACTTGTCTTTAGCAACTAGTCACCTATCTCTTATCTTTACTTCTAAGCATGGAACTAGGTTGTCATCCCTAATTATATAGCTAGGAATAGTTATTGGTATTAATCTAATCTTATCATCTTATGTGACTAGGCAGAAATAAATAAAGGATATATAAACTAAGAATGATTCTACAAGCGGATAGATAATTATACCATTATAGCATTTTACCTAGAGTATTACCAGATTGTCATTTATATTTTGCCACTGGAAAGACATTACTAAACAGCTAATCAATAGTATTAATGACACTTATATGCAGTGAATAAGAGATGTAGCCAATATCATACTCTCCTCAAAACAGGAAGGTGTCACAAGATAAAAATAATAGATAAATAATAAATATGATCAGTCATAATATAATATTACTAATTAATTGAGCAATCTAGCCATGTTAATATTGTCTAATCAATTAATAGAGAAATAACTCCTAAGTATTCTAGCTACAGTCAAAGCTACTTTATTTAGTGCAAGTATGTCAAACAATCATCATTAAGTAATACTACTATACTTTTCAAACACATCGAAGCAATGTATAGGAAAAGCTGAGTACAGAAACCTCATGTATATAAATATACTCTTAACCTGACAGTCCCACTCTACCAATCCACTGCATGAGAGGGAGGCCTACAAAGGACTCAATGGATCTGTTACATCCACGATCTACCTCACTACCCGGCACAACTGAGGATATTCACAGATAAGTAATGTATCTAGGTACTATGCCTACATACAACCTACTACTCACCAACCGATCAAATAGATGGCGCTATACGAACCAGTGCATGAATATAATAGCAAACAAACTATACTAGATATATTAAAGTAGACAATGAACAATGCAATCAAGAACATAATAATAAAGAATAATGTTGCTAGTAATGATCATACAAAAGCAGATATTACAATAAAAAAGAAGAGAGCTTAAGAACTATACCAGACTCTTCTTTTCTTGACAACGTCAGGAATCCAAGATCAATGAATAACTTGACTTCCTCTATTCTAGATCTAACTAGGCTAAACTATGAACTAGAAGGCAATGAGGAATGTTGGTATTTCTTATGCACAATTAAAATATAAAAGATTCCGCAAGCACACAGAATACCATTATAGCATTTTACCAGGAGTATTTCAGGTATCGTTATTTATATTTTACCACTGTGAAACAATGGTTAAAGACATTGATAGTTCACCATCATATATCTACTAATTTAATACACCAACTAGACTAGAGTAGGGATAAATGATAGATGATAGGAATTATGCATATATGACACACACAGGAGAATTCATGATAAAAGAGTAGATAGCTAAAGTGAGAGGACAACGGGAGAGCTCAATGTTCCTAAATACTTCTCTATTACTAGGGTTCTATAATAACTAACTTATAGTAGATAAAGCAATCACACAATAGCACTTTAGAGCAGCAAGTACCTTTCTAACTCTCGAATAAGACTGGAAAGAAAGTAGTTAGGGAAGGCTGCCTAAAGCTCTATGAAACACCAACTCCGACGTGGTAGAATATGAAGGCCTAACAGAGCTGTCACCTCTGGGGCTACCACAACTAACCGTAAGAATTAGACGCAATCTCAGGTAACCTATAGTCTAGACTCTATGTCTATACTACTGATTACTATCCGAGCCACACGTGATAACTAGAACACCTAATACAGACAAAGATCCTATGCTAAAGTATAACAACTATACTAACCAATCAAATGTAATGCATAAAAGTAAATAGAGAAGATAAAATATATTAAAGGATAAGTCTTACAAGAATAAATACAAAGACATATCAAATCTCTAGAGATTTCTCCAGAACCCGAGCGAAGCTCCGCTCTCCCTAACTCTCAACTAGAACTAATCTACTACATTGGAAAGTCTAGCCCTAATTCTCCAGTGGTGAGAGGTCATCCATTCGAGGGACACCTCTATATCTCCATAATAATGTGGTGCCCTCAGGGAGGGGAGTCTGCCTCTTTATTTATAGTCCGGTGGGATGAACGTGCGTCGTAGGATCAAACCGACTTAAGCAATGGTGGAGATGCAAACCCTAAGGCGGTAGGAAGCCGTCCGTCGAAGCAAGCCCCGAACGGGCTCCGAAGAGGGCCGGCCGGCCTAGGGAGGGGGCCAGGCGGCCCCACCCTGTGACAGGTGGGCCACGCCTTCGGTGGGTTGCCTTCTCGTGTCTCCTAGAGTCTTCTAGTGTTGGTTTCGGTGTGGAATTGATATCTTTTGACTCCGGACTCCAAATATGACAAACCATATATCCGTTTCGATCGTCTCAACGTGCTCTTCACAATGGTGCACTCCAAATTATCATTTGAGATATTTTTATTCTATGCAAAATTGGATATACGTGCAAAACGATCGAGAACAACACAACTCATGGAACTCGTTAGAATCAAACCCTACAACTATGCTTTATGATTAATTTCATATTAATTCATGCAATAATTGATGGTATAAGATAGGCATTAAGGACCGTCAACAAGGATATAGAACTTGAAGCTCTGGATGACTTGATCACCAAATGACTTGAATGAATTAGGGTTCTTTCTGGGGGGTCTGGCCCTGCTTATATAGCCCGGTGGGATGCACGACGGTCATTTGATCACACCGACTTCACGTAAGGTTGAGATTGATCCTCAAAGGCGGTGGAGGAAGATTCCAGAAGGTGACAGGTGGGCCCCACAGGGGGTGCCGGCCGGCCTGGGCAGTGGGGCCGGTCGGTCCCACCTGGCAGCGGTCTCGCCTGCCCTTCGCTCCGGTGTCTTTTAGATTCTTCTAGAGTAGTTTGACGTATTCCTGAGTTGCGGATAATTTCGTGGTGTAGATTTATAGTTATACCCCTTTTTTGGTGTTTTCTGGATTAATCCCGAGAATTTGGTAAATCACCAAAATTCGTGAAAATTGTTAGATAAAACCCAAGCCTTCTAGATATGGATGTGTTTCTCGTGCCTTTTGATATATAAAAAGTTGACGCTATCCACTGTCAACACTCCCTACTTTCTAGGATTTTTTTACCCACAAGAACCAATTTTTCTATGATCTATCTACAACTCCATTCATTATATATAAATAAGAGTAATTTGCACTCACAATACAACAGCTATCTAAGTGGGTGTATGTTAATCCAACATCTCGTAATTTGTTCAATTCAATGCAGCAACTATCTAGGTGGGTGCAGTTTGATCCAACATCTTGTGGTATGTTTAATTAGATGCAAGAACTTGACTCATTGATGCATATCTGGTCTAAGCAAGTGTTCGATGTCATTGGAAGCTACGCCCTTTCAGCGGTAGCAAATTTCACTTGGGAGACGTGAAACTTTTCACATATTTGTTTAAAACTTCTATGTGAATCCGTAGAAACTTCACAGTCTACTAATCCGCTGAACTGAGTTTTAAGTTTTATTTCTTTCAAGCAACTATTGAATTAGTCTTTTTTGTCTACTACACCGTCTTCTGTTTTGTGTCTAGTACATCCTTTCGATAGTGGCGATCTCTTCTTATTTGTTCTCTTATTTTTTTGGCTTGGTAAAATTGTATAGGAACTCACTTGGTTAGTTTGGTTATAAAAGGAACTGAACAAAAAACCAAAATCAAATTTTGTCAATTCTTGTTTTTTGAAAGGGTACAAAAGAACCTACCAGTTCTTGATTCTCAAGATACTGAATTTCTTAGAAAATCGACCACCTTCAGTTAACCAAATGGCTACCCCTAAATAGATTGGCACCATGGACAACCCACATATCAATTTTAGCGAGTCATGAATGATCATGGTAGTATTTTCCATATTTTTTGCAATCAATGGTAGATTTTATATTTGATCAAATTCAAAAATGATATCATAATAATAGGGTAAAAGATTCAAGTGGAGCGATGGATGATATGAGTGTGTTACGGTGTAGCTTCTAATGACTCTAAATTAGAGGGTACAAAGACACGTTATTATAATGTTTGGACTGTATATGCACCAATGAGCCAAGTTACCGCATCAAATTAAACAAATTACATGATGATGGACCAATGTGCACCCACCTAGATAGTTGGTGTATTAAATTATATAAATTACAAGATGTTGGACAAAAATGCACCCACTTGGATAGTTGTTGTATGGTGAATGCAATTAGATGTTTTGGCTTGCCTTTCTAGATACATAGCTGTTACTATATATGTAGACATGGTATATATGTAAGTAAATAGCAAAAAAACTAGGTATCTAGAAGAAAACTCAAAAACATGTTATAATTCAGAATGGAGGGAATATACTTCTGGCTCCATCCCATAACAACAAGAGTCATTCTAGCTTTATAAAACTGTTATGGATGTAATATGAATTTAGGAAGAATCTTCAATAGAATTGAAGTTCACATGAGTGAGATACTATGATTTTTTAGTCTATTTTCGTAAACAGAAAAATTGACTTCAGTTAATAGATCATCGATTTATGTTTCATAGGATGGACCTGTGCTGGTGCTGGGCTTTTTGTTTTGCACTTGGATTGCTGCCGTTTAACCCCCATAGTAGTAGCAGTAGTAGCAGTGAAATTACATAGTCCCTCCGTCCTAGAAAAAATGTCATTTTTTTTGCTTTTTTAGAATCTATGTTTGATTATTTATTTTATTCAAAAATTATACATATTATAAAATAAATAAATTATTATTAAAATATCTCTAATGATAAAATAAGTCATAACAATATAGATAGTATTTATATAAAAATTTTGAGTAAGACGAATGGTAACACCTGAAGTTCTGAAAGTCTAAAATGACACTGCCTTTGAATAGAGGGAGTAGAGATCATTGATGATTTCGACAATCAAAATAAGGCACTATATCACTATATTTATATTTATAATTATATAAAATTACCAACATTTGCTACACACATGCTATTTCTAAACAAAATTTATAATCAATCTACAGAGCTAGTGATGGGTGGACCGCCGAGCAATCTATTTCACCTCCAATAAGAATTGTTATTTATAGAGATGTTTGGGTAGAAATTACCTCTATAAATGGACTTTGAGAAGACGTTTGGGCTAGAAATGGATTTGACAAGTGTCAATGTAGCTTATGTAGTAGCGGCCAGTCATATACTTATATGTTCTTGATAACACTAGTATACAAACCATTTCTTTTGACACTAGCGTTTTATTTCTACTGGCGGTTTCTCTTGAGAACAGCCAGTAAAAATCAGCCCTATTTCTACTGACGGATTTCTTAAGAAACCGTCAGTAGAAATACGATTTCTACTGGCGGTTTTTTAAGGAACCTTCAGTAGAAGTTATGTATTTCTACTAGCGGATTTCTTAAGGAATCACCGGTAGAAATCGTATTCCTATTGGCGGTTTCTTAAGAAATCCGCCAGTAGAAATAGTTTGAAATTAATTTTTTTAGTTTTTCAAACTTCCTTGGATAGAGAAACTGTAACACTCCGACCCAAGGCTTAATAGGATTAATATGATACTCACACCAATAAATTACAGCTTTTTTTCCGGAAGCTCATCTCGAAAAAAAACTTCAAGGTTAAGCGTGCTTGGCTTAGAGCAATTTTAGGATGGGTGACCGATCGGGAATTCGTTCCAGGGTGCGCGTGAGTGAGGACAAAGTCTTTGAGAAAAAGACTGGTGTTGGTCTGTGAGGGTAGTATTGGTCCTATTAAAGTTCGTCGGATGTAAGCGGGTCCGGCCTCGAGGAGGCGGGCGTTTCTGAAAACTCAAAAATAAAAGTTGTAGATCTCAAAAGTTATAAAACTTTGTAGTTGATAAATTTTTATTTGAAATCATCTTTTATGGAAAACTACTTAACGAAATCTTTAAATTTGAAATTCAAATTTTTTAAATGACATCGGATGGAGAAATACTTTAAATAAAAGTTGTAGATCTCGAAAAGAACTTTATAGTTGAACACCTTTTTATTTGAATTAGTTTAGACCTTAAAATATTAAATTTACCATCAGTTTTGGATAATATGTGAGGAACCGAAATAAAATATAGACACAAGTGACTAGTGGGTGGAGTGGTAGAGGAGGCTACGCACGTGAAGGGGAGGTCGTAGGTTTGAACCCCCATGGCGGGCGGGCAGGTTGCCTCACCTGGTTTTAAAAATATTTTTGCTATTTTTTCACGTTTTCTAGGCAGCGATTTCTACAGGCGGTTCTCTTACAACCCCGGTAGAAATGAGCTATTTTCACTGGCCTCTCCCACTGGCGAATCGAAAAACGCCAGTAGAAATATGTTACGAACCGCCTCTGAAAAGCATCTGTGTACTAGTATAATTTGTGTGCTATAAACTTAAGAAACAAAGATAGGTCATCATGCTACTCGTCTGTCGATTGTCCCATCCTGCCTAGAGTACACATGGAAATTTATGAATCTTGTATTGTATATTTGTGAGTCTAAATTAATGATCTTAAATGAAAATGTTGTTAGCTACAAAGTTACGTCAAGTACTACAACTTTTATGTTGACTTATGTCTCCATTCGAGATTATCAACCATCTCAAATCCGGTCTGATAACATGTATTAATTGAATATTTTGGTAAATAAATCATTTCGAATTAAAATGTTAACTGTAAAGTTTTAGATATCTTTAAACTCTATAATTTTTGATATAAAGTTTGTCTTGATGTGACTTCATATGAAAAACTTGTAGATTTCTTTTGCGCAAACCAAGCGATATATAGCCACAAAATAACAGTGATAGTGCTAACAGTGATGTGTGTTTTTAGAGTAGTGTAACCATTTTCAGTTCTAACTTAAATGAATAACTACGCTCCTCTCCATTTAACTTTGCAATTAAGATATACTTTTTGCAATAAAGTACCTATGATGCCCTCTGTCATCTCACAAAAATTGAGAGATGATTGTTCGCTTTATCTTTTGAACTGGCTTATCACTCGTTCCAACAGTATTTTTTCTCATAAAAAAATTAGCCATTTCTAGGTTATCAGCCGGATGAACCGAGCTGACTTAACTTGTATGCAGAGAAAAGAAATATTAAATATGTTGTGAAAGGGTCAATTAAATCAATTGAAATAGTTTAGGAAAGTAAATTGTTGTAATTTAATTTACGGGTTCATTTAGACATATGCTAAACCTAGAGGCACTAATTTGGAATCCCTCCCCCCCCTCAAAGTTTCATTCCAAAAATTGTACTTATTATGTCGTTGAAATGAGCTGCCGTGTTTGGAATAGTCAAGTAAAGTCAGCGCCCGTTTGACTATTGTATGTCGGTACCGTATGCGTGTTGCAATTTAATGTATAATAACTACACATTGCCTCTGATTCTGATTTAGTTAGCATACATTTGTGTTGGCTGATGGCGGTCATAGGATTTGTACCGGCCTCCTACCTGCCTGTGTGACTTGGAGAAAAGGAAGGGGTAGAGGGTGGATGGATCGATGTAACGGTGTCTAACAGCCCAAATTAAACGGCAGGCTTTAAGCCCAAACGAAGAGGCTCATGGTCGATACAAGCAAACTTATCCGTGTGATGCAACTGCAGACAAAAAAGCTATCAAATATAACTTGTTCACTTCAGCTGGTTACACAGCTACAATGGCTGTAGCCGCTTAAATTCTAAAGAGGTGCTACTTTTGATGTTGTGAGTGATTGCTACACCAAACATAGATGAGCGGGTTCATTAATGGATGAAGGACCCAATGTTACATATCTATTCACTTTTCATCCTTTCTAAAAAGTTTAAGAGTTGTACCTTATTTTATTATGGCATGACATACATAATATAGGTAAATATTAGCAATAATATGATAATGTCTTTTTGGGAATTAATATATTGAATTAAAATATAATATTTTTATATATTCTCTTTTTGACGTAAGGCTCAAAAATATTTATTTGTAAATATCTCATAACTTAAGTTCATGTATGTTGCGAATGGGTGCGTGGTCCAATGGTAGGATGCTTTAATGGGGACGCTACTCACCAGGGGATCAAATCTTGGTGCTCGCATCTTTCCTGGGATTTTTCTAGTATTTATCGGCGTTATGTTTTAAGTGGTAAGCGACGTTCCCGTCGACGACGAGGTACCAGTGGTGACTTCGGGAATCCAACGACGAGGTGCTAGTGGTGCTCATAGGGGTAGGGGACTTCGGGAATCTCCAGATCTGCCGACTTAGTCCTTCGGAGGTGCTCATAGGGGTAGGGTTTGCATACGTGTGTTGTACTGTGTAATTCTCAAAAAAAAGTTCATGTATGTTGATGCAGTTAGATATCAAATTCTGTAACTTCTTATGAGGATCATAAAAAATAGACAAGGGATTAGTCACCGTTACATCAAGAATTGTTTTTTTTGTTGATGAGTTAAGTTTCAAAAGTATTCATGTATGTTGATCGAGCTAGATATCAAGTTCCATGACTTCTTACGGATCCATACAAAAATCGCCAAGGGTTTAGTCACCATTATGTCAAGAATTGCTCTTTTTGTTGATGTTGATGATAATGAAGTATAACCGAGACCTCCCTCAATTTTCACATGTCCGCAGTCAGTCGAGAGTTGCACTAGTATATAAAACAACTTGAAGATTGAAGATTTGCATTGGTATAATGTCCAAGTTTTGAATACTGTTTATTATTTTTATATCTTTATAAAAGACAGTTATATACCAGAAAATTAAAAAAAATCACAACATGGAAGGCACAGGCCGCCACAATCTACGAGCAGGCGCAGCACTCTGAGGACCACGACCACTAAGTGGAACAGTGGTATGTCCTGGTTTTTTTTCGGCTGGTTCCACTTAGTTTAGATTTGGTTTTGCTTTTCGGTTCTTCCGATAGCATTTTCTTAATTTTTTTTTCATTTTTTCATGTTGTTTTTATCTTTCTTTCTAGTAACGTTATATTGTATAGAATCTGATTTCAAGATGTTTTTCTATTTTATTTTTCTTTTTTTTCTACCAACATCATATTCCAGGATGTTTCTCTGATTTTATTTTTTTTCTTTTTTTTTTCTAGCAATATCATAGAGTCTATAAGGCCTAAGTTGTCCCGTAATATTATGTCGGACTAACGGTCTTTATCATTTGGCTCTTGGCTCAGGTGTGATAAATAGGAAAAGGTATTACAACAATTTACAATAAGTTTGTGTGGTGCGGTGGTAGCTTGTTAGTCTTCCAACCTAGCTGGCCAGGCTTCGAACCATGGATGGAAGCTGCACATTTTTATCGAGGCTCGCTGGTATGGATGAAAACGGATCGGATACGGACGGATATCACTGATACTATATTTGTTTTCATATTTCTGTCTGGATTTGTATTCGAATACGGATATCCGTATCATCCATGCCGGATAGGATATGATTGGATATCGACCGGATTCAGATTCGAATATGGATAGTGTCATCTATACCGGATAGGATATTGGATATCGACATCATAAATATGCGATTTAAGTATTCGGATACGGATACGGTGATGTTGAATATCCAGACCCGGATACAGATAGATCTAAACCCCTCTAAATGAATTCGGTCGACCGAACAGTCGGATAAATATCCGTACCATTTTCATCCATACTCGCTGGTATTTTTTTGCCACAGATGACTGGGCCGTGTGCAAAGTTGGACGCGAGTGGCCCACTAGCTGACTGGGCCGGATGCACTATGAAGTTGGGCCATGAGCGAAGTGGGACGCGAGTGGGCCGTTAGCGAGTGTTCCGACTGTGGCTGGTAGCTCGACACGAGCGGGCCGCTAGCTGACTGGGCCAGACGCACTATAAAGTTGGGCCGTGAGCGAGGTGGGACACGAGCGGGCCATCAGCAAGTGTTTCGACTGTGGTGATGCAGTGTCAAACGGTTGGACTGAATAGAATAGGTCGGATCAAAAAATTGGGGTTTTTTTTTATATATTAGGGAGATAATAAAGCATGCGGAACGTTCTCAGTTTCTAAGTACTTCTCTCCTAGACGACTGTACCTCCACTATTTCCGCAGCTAGATAAGCCATAGCTATTGCCTGTCAAGTACGTACGAGTAGTAGTAGTAGGCAGAGATAGCTTAAGGATGGCGTGCATACAGATACAGGCTAAAAAGCTTCTTCCGCTGCTACCTGTTCCATGTCGATCCTGCAGCAACACCAGAGTCATCTTGATCATCATCATCGTGTGCTCTCTGCTAATTTCCTGCTCCAACGCGCAGTCATGCAAATCCTCCGGCTCCAACCTTGCTCTGGCGGACAGTAGTCTCACCTGGACAACCGTCGACTACGATCGAGTGAACCAGGGCTATCTGTTCCTCACGGATTCAGGTACCTTGCTGCTGGATACACAGAGGGCCATCCCTCAAGAAGAGACGCTCAGCTCCTACAGAAATGGTACGTCGTCAAACTCGCCTGGGCTGTACTCCCTCCGTCCCAAAATAACTGTCGCTTTCGCTTCCCGAGAAACAAATACCGATAATTTTTATAAATAATAAACATTATCGATTAGTATCATAATTAGTATCATCAGAAAGATCTTTGAATCTAGTTTTTTAACAAAATTATTCGGAGATATAAATATTACACATATTTTTCTATAAATCGAGTCAAACTTATGGCACAAAAATCGAAAACGACAATTATTCCGGGACGGAGTAGTACATTCCATGGGGATATATCTGGTACGGGGGAATCTTCAGGCTTAGCTTCAGCATGGGCGTCGTCCACAACCAGACGCCGCCGGCGAGTAGCAGCAGGAGTAGCAGCCTGGTCGTGGCCATACTACCTGCGTACGATTTCAATGGCAATCAGAACCGTGATATGTCCATAGTACTAAACACATCTGGATCTGCTACTGGTTCTTCTACCCAAATGGGTTCATGTACATGGCCTCTATATGCTGGCGCAAGTACTGCCTGTGTGCAGATTTTTATAGAGCCCGGGAGGAACACCGTAGAAGCTTTCCTTGCATACGACCCTCTTGGGAAACGGCTATCGGTCAACGTCGGCGACGCTGCATGGAACCCAGAGGCTCCCTACGCCGTCGCCACCTCCATGGCCTTCGACCTGGGCGAAATGCTGGCCGGCGACCGACTACGAGCCCAAATCGGCCTCTTCTCCTCGGTCGGGCAGCTCGCTCAGCTCCAGAGCTGGAACCTGACGGTGGACCGGCCTCTCCCCAAGCAAGGCTCCCAGAACTGGGTCGTCATACTGTCCTCGGTGCTGGGCTCCGTAGCGGCGACTCTCGTCTCGGCTGCCGCGGTGTACTATTACCTCAACTCTGTCAGCCGGAACTCTCTCCGGCGGCCGGAATTACTCCGGCGAACTTTCACGCTCACAAGAACAGAGATGAACACAGAGTATTTGGTGCCGTTGCAAACTGCAATAGCATTTTCTGTATTAAGTTCTCCTACTTATGCACAAGCTACGAACTGCAAAAGATGAACGAGACAGAAGGAGTGGCAGAGCTAATCTCTCGCCCTCCGGCATGCACGCCATGCTGCACCACGACCCTTGAGGTATGCGCCATCCCACACACCAGGCCATGCCGCAGCCAACGGGCTGCCTTCACCACGACGCGATCAAACCGCCACGTCGTGGCCCCATTACAAGGACGCGCTCGGGAGGATATGATAGTCCAGGCCGAGCTCAACTAACTGAACGGAAAAACAGACTGAGCTGAATTCAGGATTACAAACATGCTCACATTTCACCCCCTAATCCTGAAGTTCCTTACTGACCTTGACGACTCCCAGCTTCGCACGCAGCTCACAGAAGCGATCACGTGGCAGCGGCTTCGTCAGGATGTCAGCGATCTGCTCCTCAGTGCGGACGTGCTCAATGTCCAGCCTCCCGTTTCCAACACACTCTCGAATGAAATGGAATCTCACATCTATGTGCTTAGAACGATCATGAAACACGGGATTCTTACTGAGTGCTATAGCCGATTGGCTGTCCATCTTGAGAAGGAAGGCCGTGCGCTGCTCGCTCTTCAGTTCTGCAAGCAGCTGCGCCAGCCAAACACCTTGACAAGGCCGCCGTCGTTTCTGCAATGTACTCCGCCTCGCGGGACGATAATGCGACGACTTACGCTTTTGTGACTGCCAAGTCGGGCAGAGCCGTAGAAGAACAGCACGCCGGTGGTGCTCTTCCTTGTGTCGGCGTCGCCGCCCATGTCGGCGTCGCTGTATCCCAGCAGCTTCAGCTCCTTGCCTCCACGCTTGTAGTAGCAGCCGTAGTCGATCGTCCCTGTGATGTAGCGCAGGATGCGCTTCACCGCGTTGAGGTGCTCGGTGGTGGGCGCTCCATGAAGCGACTCACGAGCCACGGCGAATGAGATGTCCGGCCTTGTGTGCACCAAGTACGCGTGCCCGACCAGGCCCCGGTACTCAGTTGCCCACCGGCGTCGCTACACTCGCCTTCGACAGCTTCAGGCGATGCTCCATGGGAGTGTGACACGGGTTGCAGCCTCCCCATGCCGGCGCTCCGGGATCTTGCGCGCGCATAAGCCGATTGCAGCAGCTTGATCCCATCATGCCCCTGTTGCACCTCAATTCCTGTGTAAAAACAGAGCAAACCAAGATCGCTCATTTTGAACCCGGAGGACATCTGCTGCTTGAACTTGGCAATCTCGGCGGCGGCGTTTGATGGGGACAAGGACGTTCAAGGGCTTCCTTGGTATGTTCTCCATCTTCTCGGGGTGTGCTCCAACTTGGGCCGTGGTCCCAAGGATGAATAACAAGCCCACGATGACGATGTAGCTCCCTAAAGTAAAACAGCAACAGCATGTCTTGATGATTTGGAGGCCTTGCCAATGTGATATTGAGATAGGACCAGATCTATTTGAAAGCTTATCAAATAAGCTTTCCATCAAGTGCTCATTGACCTCAATCGCACTCCGGATGGTTGAGTTATGGCCTTTCAAAGTGAGGTAATCGTCAGTCACCGACGAACCTTGATTGACTTGCACCTTGAGGAATATTTGTACATACAAGCAAATAGGAACATGTACATGTGGAACCAAGTGAGTTGCACCAAAAATCACTAAACAAGCTCACCTTATAATCAATGGTTGTATCTGAATGTGTCATGTCCTCATCAGCGTTCCCGGTGATGATGAGGTCGTCGACGTAGACTCCCACCAACAGCCGAGAAGCGCCCTTGCCACGGGCGTAGACAGCGTGCTCCGACGTGCTGTGGCTGAAGCCGAATGCCACCAGCGTCTCGTCGAAGTTTCGCATTCCACGCGCGCGCGGTGCCTGACGGAGACCATAGAGCGCCTTGTCAGGCGCAGCACCTTGTTCTCGTGCCCGGCGACGGTGAAGCCGGGAGGCCGCTTGGCGTACACCTCCTCGACCAGCTCCCCGTTCAGGAACGCGGACTTTACGTCCATATGATGCACCCGCCACCCCTCGGGCAGCAAGTGCGGCGGCAACCGCCACGGACTCGATGCGAGCCACGGGTGCGAACACCTCGTCGAAGTCCACCCCGGCTGCTGGGCGTAGCCCTTCGCCACGAGCCGTGCCTTGTGCTTGATGACCTCACCAGCGTTCTTCTTCACCCCAGTACACCCACTTCAACCCGATTGGCCGATGATGGACGGAAGTGGCACCGTAGACGCCAAGTCTGGTTGCTCTCAATGGAGTCCATCTCCTCCATCATGGCGCGGGCGCCAAAGACTTGTGCTGCCCGCCGGGCGAAGGTGGCCGGCTCCTCCTCGATCCGCAGATGGAGCTCTGCAGCCACACGGGCGCGCGGGCGGCCGATGGTGCGGAAGGGGCTTGACGTCGTCATTGTCCGCATCCAAGTACTCCTCCGCGTTCGCCGGTGGTGAAACGAACTCATTTTTGGGGAAGTGATGACGTTGCCGGTGGCAATGGAGTCCCAGTGCAGGTGTACCATGCCGCCGCACGGTGTGCCGCCGCATGTGCCTCCCTCGGCTCATGGGAACGCCGGAGCCAGGGGAGATGGAGGCGACGTTGAACCGGAGGCGGGTCGGCGTCGAACCGCATGCATCCCTCCTCCATGGTATGATACTCGATGTCGAGCTCCGCGGGCCACGTCCATGTCCTCGGCCCTCCCAGTCCGTGAAGCCGGTTCATTGAAGACCGCGGCCTGGACACAACCATGCCCGCGGCCGAGGTCGTAGAAAGCGCCATGCCTTGGCGCCTGGCTCGTAGCCGATGAAGACCACCCGGCGCCCCGCGGTCGTCGAAGCTTCCCTCGTGTTCGGCTTGGATGCCTTGATGTACGCGACGCAGCCAAACATGCGAGGTAGTGGATGTCGGGCCTGCGACCATGCCAGGCCTCATACGGCATCATGCCGTCGGCGGCCTTGGTGGGCGCCCGGTCAGCGGGTAACACGCGGCGGTTGCGACCGCCTTCCCGTAACATGGTCGGCATGTTCCGGCCCCTTGAGGCTGCGCGCCATGGCGACGACGCTCTGGTTCCTCCGCTCAACGACGCCGTTCTGCTGCGGCGTATACGCGCAGATGTTGTGCTGCTCCACGCCGCGCTCGGCGCGCAAGGACTCGAACTTCGGCGGGGGTAAACTCCCGCCATTGTCCGTCCAAGAGCAGCGCAGACAGCGCCCGATCTCCACCTCCCGTGGGCTGGAAGTTCTTCACCGCGGCAAGCGTGTCGCTCTTGGCGGCGAGCAGTGCCACCCACATGTACCGACTTGGGTCATCCCAACAGAAGGAAAAACTTCTTACCGCCGGGGGTGCGCCCCGGCGTGATGGGAGAACGCCAGGTCTCCATGGACCGGTCAAGCAGCCCCTCCCGCCCGTCGCTTTGCCTGGGATGGGAACGGACTCCTCTTCTTGGTGGTGGCCTTGGTCGGCGGGGCCTGGTGGGCGTGCTTTCGGCGTGTGGGCTTCCGTGCACCATGCCCATTGCTCGAGCTTACGCAGGCGTCGAAATGGAGATGGCCGTGGCGCTCGTGCCTGACCCCGCTTTGTCGATTGGCAGCGGCGAGGCGAGAATGCCCGCCCAATCTTCACTCGCGCCCAGTGCGGCCCGGTTCGCGGCGTTAAACCAGATCGAGGCGTCCTTTCGTCGTGGATCAGGAGGACGCCGTCCTTGGTGCGGATGTCGAGCCGCCTGCGTCGAGGGGCCGAGGACCGGCGATGTTAGTTGTCGGCCTCGGGATGAAGTACACCCCGTGAGGCGGGAGGTGCTCTCCGGTCTTCCCCTCGAACAGGGACAGTGCCGGATCCCTCGATCGCGACCTCCGGAGCCGTCGCCGAACTTGACGATGCCGCGGGTCGCCGTGTCGATGTCGATGAAGGCGTCGCGGCGGCCGGACATGGTTGGTTGCCTATTGCCGAGGTACCGAGAGGGTGTCATCGCGGTGGTGTCACCATCGAAGGCGCGAAGACCTTCCTTCGACTACACGCGGGGGCGGCTCGGCTGCCAGTCGATTCCGGGCGGCGGGCGCTTTGGTGAAAACGGCGTTGGGGAAGAAGTGGCCCGAGCCATCAGCAGTGGGCTCCGTATCCTCTTCAACTTTTGCGGCGTGGGCCTCGCCCTTGAGTTTGGTGCGGCAATCCTTGGCCCAATGGCGTAGTTGCCACACCTCTTGCCCAGTCGCGGTTGGTGGCCCGCCATTTGTTAGGCTCGGCCTTGTTCCGTCGTGCGAGTGGAGCCGCCCGCTCTGCGCCTTTCTTTGCGCCGCGACCTCGTCCCGCGGCCGCTTCTTCTTTGCAGCGCCGGAATTGCTCCCTCCGCGGGCTGCTGCCGCCCGCCTTTGCCCTCGAGACTCACGGATCTTGAGCTTTGGCAAGCCAGTCCTCCTCACGGAAGAACAACCCGGCCACGATTGTCGACGGCGGACTCTTTGCTTTCGGCGGCTTGTTCAACGGCTTCGGGCTGGGCGGTCACCTCCTCGGCGGAGATATTGTTGATGTCGGCGAGTTTCGATGGAGATGGCCACGGCGGGGTGCTCGGGGATGACTGCGGCATCTTCCGCCACGACCTCGGCGTCGGTGGCGTCGTCGCCGAGAAGACGGAGATCATTTGCGAGCCGGTGATGCGGTTCGTGAAATCTTCCAGCGGTCTCCGCCTCCTTCCACACCGGGCGCGAACTCCGTCGGAGGCTGCTGCTCGCGTTCGCCTCGCGCACCCATTGGACTCCAACGCGGATGCGCTTTTGACGCCTCCCCTCCCAAGCCTCATTTGCGGTCCTCTTCGGCGAGAGTCTGCAAGCATCTCCGCCCGGCACCGATCGCAGAATCGCGGCAAGTGCCGGGGCGGTCGTGGCGATAGGCGATCTCCTCGTCTTCGTATGGCTCGACGGCGTACCACCACCCAGCGGCCTCCAAGTTCTGCATCAACATTGCCCATTCACGGTAGTTGGTGCGAGTGAGCATGGGAGCGAGAGTGCCCGCAGGGGTGTGCTCGTTCCGGTGGATGATGACCTCGCGGCGCCCACGGCCAGGCGGCGAGGGAGAATGGCGGCGACCTCGTCGCCCCCACGGCGGCCATCCGGGCGGGCAGACTCGTGGTCCATCACGGTTCGAACGGCTCGATGCCAAATGTCACCGGAACTCTCCTCCGGCGGGAATTACTCCGGCGAACTTTCACGCTCACAAGAACGAGAGATGAACACGTAGTATTTGGTGCCGTTGCAAACCGCAATAGCGTTTTTTTACGTATTAAGTTCTCCTACTTATGCACAAGCTACGAACCGCAAAAGATGAACGAGATGAAGGAGTGGCGAGCTAATCTCTCGCCCTCCGGCATGCACGCCATGCCGCACCATGACCCTTGAGGTATGCGCCATCCCACACACCAAGGCCATGCCGCAGCCAACGGGCTGCCTTCACCACGACAGCGATCAAACCGCCACGTCGTGGCCCCATTACAAGGGCGCCGGGAGGATATGATAGTCCAGGCCGAGCTCAACTAACTGAACGGAAAAACAGACTGAGCTGAATTCAGGATTACAAACATGCTCACAAACTCGAAGTACAGACTCTGGAGGAAGGAGCTGGATGAGCTGGGCAAGACCATGCGAGCCTCCCCGGTGTGCCGATGCACATCGACTTAGCGGACATCAAGAAGGCCACCAACAACTTCGACGACGCGATGAAGCTTGGGCGAGGCGGATTTGGGGCCGTCTACGGATGCGTGCTTCCTCTTCCTCCTGCTGTTGCTTCTTCAAGGACGACAACGGGGCAGGCCATGACCATTAAGGTGGCCATCAAGAAGTTCACGCGGGAGCTCCAGGACCGGCGCTACCAAGAGATTTCCTCGCGGAGGTCAGCGTCATCAACCGTCTGCGGCACAAGAACGTTGTCCCACTTGTCGGTATGTGCTCCTAGTCCTATCGGATCCCTTTTTTCTTGGATTATTGCCTTGTGTTAGCACCGGCTCCACCGCCAAACAAGCGTAGTATGAGGATGAAGCAGCTCGAAGTTGGGCCGCCGAGGAAGCTACCGGCCCGGTCCAGAAGCCGAACCCAGCGTGCATGGGCCGAGGAATGGAGTGGCTAGTTGCGTGTTCCTGGCCGGCTTGTAACGAAGTTCCTTTATAAGTAGCCGAGTGCGTGAGGAAGAGGGTATGAAATGTACTAAGACAAATTACTATCCCGCAATACAATTCGTCGAACTATCCCCTTGCTTTCTATTTGTTCTTCCTCAATCCCGATTCCTCTCTTTCCCTTCCTCCCCGCCGCTAACAAAATTGGTATCCGAGCCGTTCTTCCTTGGCCTATCCCTTCCTCGTTCTCACCTTGATGCGGGAACGTAATCCCCCGACGGCGGGTTGATCGCCGCGCCGGTGCGTGTGATTCCATAGGTCCGTGCCGAGGTTGTTTCGATCGGTGGTGAACGCAGCGAGCGGATCCGAGCAATACACCGGAGCCACACCAAAGCGACCATGAACACTTCACTAGATTTCGCAAGCAGTTAGGGGCAATGGATCCCAACATCAAGCTTCTACTTGACGAGATGAAATCCATGAGGACGTCGCTGAAGAACCGCATCGGCGCCGTGGAGGCGTCCCCGGGCGGCCGGATCGGGGCCGTGGAGAGGTCCCTCGCGACAAGCCGGGCACCCGGAGGACGCGGCTCAGGTGTTCGATGGCTGGAAGCCGCTTGGCCGACGCGTCCGTGTCGAAGCCGGGCGCGGAGATCGGCGAAGTTCCAGCAGGTCGGGAGCCGCCGTGGACCGATGCGTGAAGAGATGACCTTGGCAAGGAAATCGGTGAGAGCGCGCGGTGCTCGACGCCCGGTACATCGTCTTCCGCCCGGGTTCTTCCTCAACCCGTGGTGACCGGGCGGCAACTCGGCTCGCTGGACACCCGGCACGGCCCTGTGTTGGGGCACCGCGTCGACAACGGGCCACCGGGGTCTGAGTTCATGACTCAACCTCCGGTCAAGGGTACGCCCTATTCCCTTCCCCAACCCCAACCCATCCCTAAGATGATCCCCGCATAGATCGTTTTCGAGCTCGCTTTGGAGGGGGTGATCGCTTTCACTAGTGGTGGTGGTGCACCACGGTCATAGAGCTCAATGGGGACCTCGGTATACTAGCAATAAATTGCCTAAGATGAACTTCCCCCGAGTTCTTGGGGGAGAATCCCAAGCCGTGGATTACTCATTTGTGAAGATTACTTTGAGATGTACACCGTTGAGGGGCCTATGTGCATCGGGGTAGCGTCAATGCACATGAAGGATGCGGCCGCTCGGCCGGTGGCGTCAAGAGAAAGGCGTATTCGCGGGTTGGGATGGTCACGTTTTTGCTCAAGCGTTGTTAGAGCGTTTTGGGAAGGATGAGTATGAGTCATGTATCCGCTGGGTTGTTCCAAATCAGTGCATCGCTTCGGTTCGGGATTACATAGATCGCTTTCTTTGGGCTAATTGATCAATTGGTTGCTTATGCTCCGCTTACTCGATCCACACTTCTATGCTATTCGCTTCACGGATGGTTTGCGGGATGATATCCGCAACGCCGTGCAAATGCAACGCCCTTCTACTTTCGATCTCGCTGGTGTACTTGCTCATTCTACGGGAGGAGCCGCTTTGGATCGGTGCGCCCGGCGTGATTCCGTGAAACCGGATACACCGGCATTCTCCAGCGGCGTCTCGGCCGCCATCGCCATTACCTCGCACCTTTACCGCGGCCGGATCGCATTGATCGGCCAGTGACGGGGACAGCCCGGCCGCAGAGCGTCGTGGGCACAACCCGGATGACAAGCTCTCCAAACTTCGAGATTCTCGGCGTGCACGTGGGCGTGTGTGCGTTGTGGCGAGAAATGGTCGCGTGACCATCGTTGCCCGGAGAGAATGTTCGGGTTACATGTGTTGCAGGAGTTTTGGGAACTTTGTCACTCCGAGGAAGAAACAATCGACCAAGAGATCGAAGACACAGTGGATCGATGCTCGCCTTTGCTTGACAGTTTCGATAGCTTGACTGTCTGGGAAGCCTTCTCTTCGTAATATTCGGTTGGTCGGGTTTATTCAGGGGCATCCAAAGTGAGTATTCTTATCGACTCTGGCAGTTCCCATTCCTTTATCAGCTCACAGTTGGCTTCCAAGCTTTCCGGCAGTTCCACCTTCAGTCCAGAGTTGCTGGTTCGCGTGGCTGATGGATCTACCTTGTCATCTAACACTGAATTCAGGGGTTTACAATTGGTTTGTGCGTGGTCGTCACTTTGTGTCCGATATGAAGGTCCTTCCTCTTGGGCAAGTATGACATCATTGTTGGTATGGATTGGCTCTCTCTTTCTGACCCAATGCAAGTTGATCGGCAACACAAATGGTTGTGCATTCCTTATGGGGACTCTCACTGTATATTGCAATGAGCTTTGGAAAGTTTGCCAACGGGATCAGTAATTCAAGTGGCAACTATGCTGACAGCAGAACCTGACCACTTCCAGCCTCTACCCTCAGCAATGCAGTCGCTATTGTCTGAGTTTGATAGCATATTTGCTCCCCCTAGTGGCTACCCACCAGCTCGTCACTGTGATCATGCCATTCCACTATTGCCAGGAGCTTCTCCGGTTAATGTACGACCATATCGATATCCACCAGCTGTCAAGGATGAGATCGAAAGGCAAGTCTCCGAGATGTTGAGCACGGGACTTATCCAGCCAAGCACCAGTCCGTTCTCGTCGTCAGTACTTTTGGTGAAGAAGAAGGACGGGTCCTATCGATTTTGTGTGGACTTCCGTCATCTCAACGCAATCACTGCTAAATCTCGCTACCCAGTCCCGGTGATTGAAGAACTTTTGGATGAATTAACTCATGCTTCTTGGTTCACCAGCTTGGACCTCACTGCCGGCTATCACCAGATACGATTGCAAGTTGGCGAGGAACCAAAGACTGCGTTTCAAACGCATTCCGGGCACTATGAATTCCGTGTGATGGCGTTTGGTCTTACTGGTGCTCCGGCAACCTTTCTGAAAGCCATGAACACCACTCTGGCGCCTCTCCTTCGCAAGTGTGTCCTGGTGTTCTTTGATGATATTCTCATCTACAGCCGTTCATTTGATGAGCATTTGCACCATGTCCGCGCCGTGTTCGAACTGTTGCAGCGGGACCACTGGCAAGTGAAGCTATCCAAATGTGTGTTTGCTCAGCGTCAGTTGCGCTACTTGGGGCACGTGATTTCAGAGGCAGGGGTGGCAACGGACCCGGACAAGGTGGCAGCGGTCTCTAATTGGCCATCACCACAGTCAGTCAAGGACCTTCGCAGCTTCCTTGGTCTGGCAGGATATTACCGCAGATTTGTGCGCCATTTTGGGTTATTAGCCAAGCCGCTCACCAAGCGTTTCAGGCTCTCAAGCACGCTCTTACCACAGCACCAGTCTTGGCTCTTCCCAACTTCACCAAGCCCTTCTGTGTGGAAACTGATGCTAGCGGTGTCGGCATTGGCGCTGTCCTAGTGCAGGGAGGCCATCCTCTGGTGTTTCTCAGTAAGGCTTTGAGCCCCCGAATGCAAGGATTGTCTGTATACGAAAAAGAATACCTGGCCATTCTGTTAGCTTTGGAACAATGGCGCAGTTACTTGCAACATTCTGAGTTCCACATTTTGACAGACCACAAAAGCTTGGTGCAGCTCACCGAACAACGACTCCACACTCCGTGGCAGCAGAAGGTCTTCACCAAATTGTTGGGCCTGCAATATCGTATCATCTATCGCAAGGGTTCTGACAATTCAGCTGCAGATTCACTGTCCCGTTACCCATTTGCTAGCTGTGCAGCATTGTCTATAAGCCAACCGCAATGGCTACAGGAGGTACTGCTCTCTTATTCCAATGATTCCTATGCCTAGTCCTTGTTATCCAAGTTGGCCCTTCACTCTGAGGCAGTAGCATCGTTTTCTCTCAAGGAGGGCCTGCTCCGTTACAAGTCTCGCATCTGGATTGGTGAAGATTCAGCCTTGCGTTTCAAGTTAATGTCTGCATTTCACTCCAGCGCAGTGGGTGGACATTCTGGCTTCCCGGTCACTTATCGGCGCCTCAAGCAGTTGTTTGCCTGGACTCATATGAAGGCTGAGGTGAAGAGTTTTGTGTCAGCATGTGAGGTCGCCAGCGTGCCAAACCAGATAGAACCAAGCTACCGGGTCTTCTCCAACCTTTGCCAGTGCCTGACCGAGCTTGGAAGGTCATTTCCTTGGATTTTGTCGAAGGTCTACCATTGTCTCGTGGCTTCAACTGTATTCTGGTCATGGTGGATTCCTTCAGCAAGTATGCTCATTTCCTGGCATTGAAGCACCCATTTTCTGCAGCCTCAGTAGCCCAGCTGTTCATGGCACATGTTTACAAACTACATGGTATGCCCAATGCTCTGGTTTCTGACAGAGATCGCATCTTCACTAGTCAGTTTTGGCAGGAGCTTTTTAAGTTGGCACAAGTAGAGCTGCGCATGAGCACGGCCTATCACCCTCAGTCCGATGGTCAGACAGAGCGAGTAAACCAGTGCCTGGAGACCTTCTTGCGGTGCTATGTTCATGCTTGCCCTCGGCAATGGTCCAGGTGGTTGGATTTGGTGGAATTCTGGTACAATACGTCATTCCATTCAGCTATTGGCCGCACACCATTCGAAGTTTTGTATGGTTATCCACCTCAACATTTTGGAGTCAGTTTGGAGAATGATATCTCGGTGGCTGACCTGTCTTCCTGGCTCACCGAGCGTGAAGAGCAGGGAGTTCTCATTCAGCATCACTTAACTCGAGCCAAGCAACGCATGAAACGCTATGCAGACGGCAAGCGTTCTGAGCGCCAGTTCTCAACAGGTGATTGGGTTTATTTGAAGCTACAGCCGTATGCCCAGTCCTCCCTGGCAA
Organism: Chrysopogon serrulatus; assembly: GCA_015844335.1. NCBI lineage: Eukaryota > Viridiplantae > Streptophyta > Magnoliopsida > Poales > Poaceae > Chrysopogon > Chrysopogon serrulatus. The sequence continues at coordinate 59,197 of JADLZL010007174.1, forward strand.
CACGCAGTAACCAGAAGTTATCTTTCAAGTACTTTGGGCCCTTTCGAGTTGCGGCTAAGATTGGTATGGTGGCTTATAAGCTGGAGCTGCCACCGTCTTCGGCCATTCATCCAGTTTTTCATGTGTCACAACTGAAGCAAGCAGTGGGCTCCAAGCATACTGTTCACCCGACACCGCCATCACCTGATCCTCGGTGGGCGTGCTCGAAGCTATATCCTGCAGCGGCGTATCATCACAAAGGGTACGTCTTCAGTTTCGCAAGGCTTAATTAAGTGGTCCGATAGCTCTTCTTCTTTGGCTACTTGGGAAGATTTGGATCACCTGCGACAGCAGTTTCCTCGCGCTATCAACTGGGGACATCTTGGCGCGCAAGAGGGGGGGAATGTTAGCACCGGCTCCACTGCTCAGCAAGCAGAGTATGAGGATGAAGCAGCTCCAGAAGTTGGGCCGTCGAGGAAGCTACCGGCCCGGTCCAGGAAGCTGAACCCGCGCGTGCATGGGCCAGAATGGAGTGGCTAGTTGCGTGTTCCTGCTGGCTTGTAACGAGTTCCTTTATAAGTAGCCGAGTGCGTGAGGAAGAGGGTATGAAATGTACTAAGACAAATTACTATCCTGCAATACAATTCGTCTGAACTATCCCCTTGCTCTGCTGTTCTTCCTCAATCCCGATTCCTCTCTTTCCCTTCCTCCCTGCTGCTAACACCTTGCTGCCTAGAGTACACACAGAATTTGCATTTTCTCATGAAAACATAATTATCATTATAGGCTGGTCGTACAACAAAGGAGAGCCCCTGCTTATATACGAGTACATGAAGAATGGCAGCTTGGACCAGCATCTGTCCACGAATGGTGGCTTTGGCCGGGGCCGGCAGCAGCAGCAGCCAGATGCAGATCGCAGGCATTGGGCAATGGGACACCCGCTACGGCATTGTCAGAGATATAGCTACAGGTCTGCACTACCTTCACCACGAGCACGAGCCCATGGTGCTGCACCGCGACATCAAGGCAAGCAATGTCATGCTGGACTCCAGCTTCTGCGCTCGGCTTGGTGACTTCGGCATCGCCTGCACAGTCGCCGCGGACAGGAGCTCCATCACCGGCGTCGCCGGAACCATCGGCTACCTAGCACCGGAGAGCATCTACAGCTTCAGGGCCGCACGACAGACTGACGTGTACGCGTTTGGGGTGCTTGTCCTTGAGGTGGTTTCTGGCAAGAGGAGCTCAGACGTTCCAGCAGAGGATGGCCACATCAGTCTCTGGGCGCAGCGCCTTCACCGGGAGGGTAAGCTGCTGGAAGCCTTAGATGATGGTATACTTGTCTCAGGGAAGGGGAAGAAGGATCAGGCTCATGTTGTGGATGAGGCCAAGCGTTTACTGCTGCTTGGCATGGCTTGCACCAGCCTCAAACCCGTCCAGTCGCCCGAGCATGGCGGATGTACTCCAGGTCATCAGCAAGGTGGCGCCACCGCCGGACGTGTCAGTTGAGCAACCAACACTGCCGTGGTTGCCAACAGCAACAGGACAGTGGTCTTCTTCAGTCAGCACTGAATATGGTGCAGCAGCAATGGCTAACAATCAAGATGGGAGTTCAGAAAGCACGACCGATCGAGCTTGAGATGTTCAGAAACGAGCAGACACCTTTGGCCGCGGGCAGAGGACGACATGTCTCTGCAAAGTCAGAGGAAAAACATATGGGAATGTAGATGGGAGCAACCCATTCTTCAAGCTTCAGGTCAACAAATGCTCATCTTCCTTAGGCGACACATTGTATATCTTATTTTGAAGTAAATTTTATTGTATATCTTCCGATGGGAGGGATGTTTAAACTTGCCATGTTTGTATCAATTTGTTTAGAATTCATACGATGTCAGTATATCCAATCCAAATGTTTTCGAAGGCCCACGTCGGAGCAAGTCAGGCCCCGGCAATGAAGGCCACGACGCGGTCCATCAACCGCTTGGCGTTGTCGCAGTCGGGCTTGGTCACGAAGAAGACGTGCTCCTCGCCGCTGGACTCGAACCACTTGGCGCTCCCGGGCCACGCGGTGCCCGCCAGGGCCTCGTAGTAGGCACGGTCCCTCGCCGCCAGCCAGTCCTTCTCCGCGGCGCACACCAGCACGCGCTCGCACCCGAGGCGCTCCAGCGCCGGCGCGCCCGGCGCGGTCGGGTTGAGCCAGGGGTCGTCCACGCCGTCGGCCGCGTCGCGGCACGCGAACCGCCACACCTTCGCCGACATCGCCACCGCGTGCTCCGGCTCCCCGTCGATGGCCGTGCTGCCGGCGAAGAAGGCGTGGAGCAGGACCGCGCCCTCGATCCTCGGCGCGCCGCCGTTGCCCGCCCCTCATGAGCACGTTGTGGACGATGTTGCCGCCCGCGCTGTCGCCCGCGACGAAGACGCGGCCCGCGTCGCCGTGCTCGGCGACCCAGTCGTCCTGCGCGGACGCCGCCCACTGGAGCGCGGCCCAGCAGTCGTCGTAGGCCGCCGGGAGCTGATGCTCGGGCGCCAGGCGGTAGTCGACGGACACCACGAGGACGCCGGCCGCGGACGCAAGGGCGGTGTGGTAGTTGTGGTACATGGCGTTGTTCGCGGACCCAATGATGAACCCGCCGCCGTGGAAGTACACGAGGACGGCCAGCTTCTTGCCGGGAGGTCCTTGGCGCTGCCTGGGAAGGAAGAGGCGCACGGAGAGGCCGGTGTCGGCGTCGAGGACGATGTCCTTGGAGGAGACGCCGCTGGTATCGTCGACGCCCGCGGCCACGACCGGTACGCTGACACGTTCTACCTTGCCGCTCTTGTAGATACGGAAGTACTCCGGGGCCTCGAAGACCACCACCTCATCGGCGTCCGGTTCCATGGCTTCCTGACGTCTTGTATTAGGCTCTTGGCTACTAGCTCCTAGCTCTGCGTCAAAAATTTTGAAGCGATCAGCTGGTTTTAATGTTTGTTTGTCCTGCATGCTGCAATTGAAGACAGCGGGCGTCAGAACATACTTGCCGGCGCGTCTTGGCAAAGCAGAGCTTAACGATAATTCTTAGGGGACACAACTTCTATTTTATTCTTTGCGATGTAACTTAGGTGAGAGAACATGACGATGCGTGATCCCTGATGTCATCATAGCTAGATCTTTCCACAGAGTCCACAGTTGATCACTGTCACTCGTTAGCCTCAGCAATTGACAGACTGTTTACATGATCAAATCACTCCTAAGCTACCGTTAGTTTGGCATGCATGTTTCCGCTGTGTCAAAGATGTAATTTTTCTTGTATATAACTTCCTCCATCTTAATTTATAAGACATTTGGCTTTTCTGACACAAAGTTTAACCACTCTTCTATTCAAAAAATTTATAAAATATCACTTTTTTTTGTTGTAGCTTACTTTATCAATAAAAGTTCTTTAAAAAATAATTTAAATTTGACTATATTTATATATATATTTTAAATAAAATGAGTAATCACATTTGGTGTAGAAAAAGTCAGACATTTTATAATTTAAGATGGAGGAAATATATCCTTATTATGCTACTATATATGACACAACAGTCACTAAAGCTAAAAAAATATTTTATCTGGTGGAATCTACTCACATAAATTAGAGCATACAACTTAGTAAGCGTTTATAGAGATATAAGACGTGCTTATATGTGTTCATAGGTTGTTATAATTGAGCATTACTAGTTCTAACAACAATGTCATTATTTATCGAGGGGCAAGGGCTCTATTATATTGGTGGTACCCTCTATGCTACCAAGCTCTCTTGTGGGTACATAGATGCTCTATGAAAAGGGCAAATTGGCTAGTTCTCAAGTGGGCCTACAAATAGAGTATGTGCTCAGGTTTGAGGGCTCTCTTGGTACTTTTAATAGACACACACACACTAACTAGACCTTAAGAACACACTCTACTCTCTTATACATTTGATAGAGATAGCACCTTTGAGGGATTGGGAGTGCATTTGCATCTAGTAGCACTAGTAATCATTGAGGTTGCGAACTTCGAGTATGTGCTCGGGCTTGAGAGCTCTCTTGGTACTTTCAATAGATACACACACTAACTAGACCTCAAGAACATACTCCACTCTTATACAAGCTTGATAGAGATAGCACCTTTGAGGGATTGGGAGTCCATCTAATGCATTTGCATCTTGCAGCGCTAGTAATCATTGAGGATGTGAACTTGTTACTCTTGGTTGGCCGCCACCAGTAGTTTGGACACAACAGACTTCATCGAGCACCATGAGGAGATTGTGCAAGGCTCGGAGGACGATCCGTGAGGGGCTTTGTTGACGGTGGATAGCGTCAACTTTTATATATCAAAAAGGCATGAAACATACATTAATATCTAGAAGGCTAGGGTTTCATCTAGCAATTTCCACGAGTTTTGGTGATTTACCGGTTTTTGAGGGGATTAATCTAGAAAGTGCCGTAAAAGGGGCATAACTACAAATCTACATCATGGAATTATCCGCTTTCAGAATACGCCAAACTACTCTAGAAGGATCCGGAAGACACCGGAGCGAAGGAGAGGAGGAGCCACCTCCGGTGGGGCCGGCCGGCCCCACCAAATATGCCGGGCGGCACCCCCTCGTGGGTCCCATCGTCATCTTACGGAATATTTCTCCACCGCCTTTGAGGATCAATCTCAGCCCTACGTGAAGTCGGTTTGATTAAACGGCTGTCGTGCATCCCAATAGGGCTATATAAGCGAGCCGGACCTCGCCACGGAAACCCTAATTCATTCAATACCTCATTCAAGTCATTCAAGGTCGAGCCAGTTGAAGATCAAGTCATCTAGAGCTTTAAGTTCTAGTTCTTCATAGCCTTCTAGTTCATAATTTAGCATAGTTAGATCTAGATTAGAGGAAGTCAAGGCGTGTTAATCAGTCTTGGATTCGAAAGTTATCAAGAAGAGAAGAGTCTGCAGTACAGTTCTTAAGCTTTTCTTTCTTATTGTATTTACCTGCGTTTGTATGGTATTTACTAGCAACATTATTCTTCATCTTAGTTTAATTATTATGTTCATTGTCTACTTCAATATATCTAGTTTAGTTGGTATGCTATTATATTTATGCCTTTGGTTCGTATAGCGCTCATCTAGTTGATCATATGGTGAGTGGTATGCAATATGTAGACATGGTGTCTAGATGCTTTGCTTATCTGCGGATATCCCCAATTGTGCCGGGTAGTGAGGTAGATCGTGGGTGTGATAGACCCATTGAGTCCTTTGTAGGCCTCCCCCCGTACGGTGGATTGGTAGAGTGGGATTGTCAGGTTGAGAGGAGGTTCCTGTACTCATCTTTTCCTATACATTGCTCCGATGTGTTTGAGAACTATGGTAGTATTACTTGACAATGATTACTAGATGTCTTGGCACTAGTTGACGTAGCTTTAACATATAGTTAAATACTTAGGAGTTATTTCTCTATTACCCGATTAGACAACGCCGACATGACTAGAGTGCTATGATGGATTAGTATCATTAGGAGATGACTGATTAATGGCTCATTATTATCTTTATCATTATCATATTATTATTATTTTGTGACTTACCCCTGTTATGAGTAGAGTGTATGATATTGGTTACGTCGCCTATTCAATGCATATACATATACATGTTATCAATACTATGAAGTAGCTTCTTAGCAATGCCTTTCCAGTGGTAGAATATAAATGACAACCTGGTAATACTCTAGGTAAAATGCTATAATGGTATAATTATCTGTCCACTTGAGAATCGTTCTTAGTTTATATTCATCTTTATTTATTTACGCCTAGTCACATAAAATGATAAGATTTAGTACCAAAGTTTATTCCTAGCTTCACAATTAGGGATGACAACCTAGTTTCACAGCTTATAAGTAAGGGTAAAGAGGCTAGTGGCTAGTTGCTAAAGGCAAGTTAATTAATACCAACATTTCTAGTGTCATTGCGTGGGATAGGAAATTGAGATTTATTGCGGTGGCGTTAGAAATACCAACAAGGCTCTTGTGCTCATTCTCCTGGTGGTGAGGCAAAGAGCAACTTTAGTCGAGTGAGGCTTGTGGTGTACCTCGTGATCTACCATACCACCTTACACATTGGCACCCATATTAGAGCTGGTCTTAAGGGATATATCATGTGCCATCTTTTCCTCTGTGGTTACTGTTGTTCTCACTTGTGATCATCTTGCTAGAGTAGACAAGTAGTTGTGCTTTGGTTGTGTAGCTTTTGTCTAATGTTAGCTTAGTTGCTTTAATTGTTGATCACTAGACGTGCATATGTGTACTCTTGTTAGTTAATATATAAATTCTATTTGCTAGCTAAAGTGCCTATCTTTGCTACTAGAATTGTATAGGGCTTGCTCTTGTTAGACTAGGTGCAAATAGCTGGTAGGAACTCCTTTATTCCTTATACTTGTACCTATTTCTTTGAAAAATAGTATTTTTAATAGACTATTTACCTCTCTTTAACTAGGGAGACCGCCCTACACCAGATGCCGAGACCCTCGCCAACGAGGAGCATCCACCACGTATTCCTCTCCCTCTCTTATACTCTTCCCGTTCTAAATTATAAGACATCTTTTTTTTAATCCAAGTTTGACCATTTATCTTATTCAAATTAAATTTATGCAAAATATCAATAGATTTGTTGTGGCTTGCTTTATTAATATAAGTTCATTAAGAATGACTTAAATTTGACTATGTTCGAAAGACTTTTTTAATTAGACGAATGATCAAATTTGGAGTAAAAAAATTCAAAAAAATTGAAAAGGAGGAAGCACCTTCTTGATGTACGAAGTCAAGCACATAAATCAGAGCAAATCCAATATCCTATAGTCAAGTCCTAACTCCTAACTTCGGAATTTCTGGGGAATAAAACTACCCAGTGTTCCTGAGTCGGAAGCGTGTCCGTTTGGAATCAGACTAGGAGATGAGATCCCATAAATATTGCATGTATGTCACAGATCCTTCCGTGCAGACTACAGAGCGGAACGCAATGGCGGCGCTGACGCGGAAACGCCGCTGCGCCAGCCCGTCCTTCCTCGACGAGCCGGTGCCGGCACCGCCCCACCTCGCGAAGCGCGGCCGGTTCTCGCCCGCGCCAGCGGCCTTCGCGGCGCATCAGCCGCAGCAGGTGGCGTCCCGTATCCTCAGCGCGGCGACCCGTGCCGACGGCGACGGCATGGAGGAGTGCGCGGGTATCATGGTCGAGCAGATGTCCGCGGCGGCCAACTTGGCGGACGCCAGGACCCGCGCGGCGGCGATCCTAAAGCTGATCGAGGCCACCGTCACCAAGCGCGCGGCGGTGTCGGCGTCGGTCGAGGCGGCGCCGTTGCTGGAGGAGAACGCCGTGCTCAGGGCGCGCGTGGAGGCGCTGGATAGCGACAACGGCGTGCTGATGCGCGGCGTGGCGCAGCAGCACAGGCGGCAGGAGGCTCTGGAGCACGACAACAGGGTGCTCAAGCACGGGGTGGCGGCGCTGCACCGGCGCGAGGAGGAGGCGCAACATGCTGCGGCGGAGTCGAAGGCGCGCGAGGAGGAGGCCAAGCGCGAGGCGGCGGAGATGAGGAAGAAGATAGCGGAGATGGAGGCGGCCAATTACGCGCTCGCCGCCCGGATGGTCGGCGGCGACAGCTGCCGCTTCCAGGCGTTCCGCGGGCCCGACGTATTCTGAGACAAGACCGGCGACTTTTCCAAGCCAGATCTTCTTGTTGTCGTCTAAGCTCCGATTAGCAGTATGTTGCTTGCGATCAGACAGATCCATGTAGAGCCCTAACAGCCATGCATGTGCTTTGTTCGCCTAGATTCATCTTGGAATCCAACCACAGTTTGAGTACATCTTTCTTTCTTTGTTTTGTATAATTATAAGATGCAACCAACATTATTCAGTTCTGTATCTCCCTCTGTAATAAGAAAAAAATGTACACAATTATCAATTTATTTATTTCTAGTTTTGATTGAACAATTATACTAAAATAAATTGAGCTATGATTCATTGCTATAGAAGAGATCTTAGTGCAACACCCTATTACTAACCTTGCTCAGACAATGGCACAATGCATCTTTCAGAGATAAAAGACCAATTCATTTCGAGCGTGTTTGGATGGTTCACGTTTGAGATCTAGCCTAGCTAGTGAGCCAAGCTAGGGCAGCCAATCTTGGTTCTAAAAATGCAAGAGGCTTGTGTTTTGTTTGCTCGAACCAGTGAAGCCTTACATATCTAGGTCATATTTGGCCGTCTAGCTAACTTGGATAGGATCACCATTTCTAATCTTTTAGGGCTTAATTTGTA